>VZRN01004407.1:176427-188679 GCA_013397935.1 Dasyornis broadbenti
AAAAAAAGAAAAAAGAATTTCCTTCTATGGGTCATCAGAGCTGAAAATAAACCAAGCTGGCTGCCTCTGGGGATTTAAACTTCAAGTGCCCATGACTCATTCCATGATTACAAAAAGCAGAATAACTTTCAAATTTGCTACATGAGAGACTGAAACAAGATTCTCAATGCTGTTGCATGCTGGAGAGAGGAAAAATGGAAAGAACCATATCAATTCTAGTAAAAATGTGGCTCTGTTTTACTTTCCTAGCATGCAGTACTCACTGGAGCCAATAGGAAAAGGGTTTTTAAAAAATCATATCTGATTTAAAGAGGAGGAATTATAAAGTTGCTGGGACACTGCACCCAAGATACTGGAAACGTGGGGCAAATCTACAAGAGTGTGAAAGAGGGCTGCGGTTTGCAAAGAGGATAAATCAGGGAATAAGATCAATGTATTTGTCCGTGGGGCAGCCCACACTCCTCAACAGCTGGAGGTGTCTGATGACCAAGGCCTGCAGTTCCTCTTGTGAATGTATCTGTAGTTGCTTACATATCAGATGGTCCCTGTGCAAATTTCTAAGTCTAAAAATCAATGCACTGGTAAAAAGGATAATGCAGATTAAGGCTGCTTACTTCCAGTCCTTGTTCTGCCTTTTTCTCTTACTAAGAAAGCTGAGAGAGTTAAGTGAAAAAAATCTGAGGGTATCAGACTTGAAGGAAAAGAATGGCTTATATTTTATACATTTCTTATGCATTTTTGGCTTTCTGGAAGATTTTGTGAGGGTTGATTACTCAACAATCAGTTTTTAAGGGAAGTTATAAGCAATTAGTAGCATGATGCCCATCTGTTTCTGCGTTTTATGCCTGCAGGCCTCAGTGCACCTCGGCAGTGGTGCCCTATGATCCACAACAGTGAATTTGGGGTGGCTGCCTCTGGAGAAGCTGAGTGGGGTCAGTGGGGGAAGGTGCTGATACTGTCCCTGGCCTGGTCAGGTGTGGGAGCTCGTGGGTGTCCTTGGCTCAATAACTGCCCTAGGGAGCACAGGTGAACACGGGTCCCTTCCAAAGAGGTTCCGGTCACTCCACTGCTGTACAGTCACAGCTGCAAATGATTTGGCTTCCCCATGAAGCCTTGGACTTGTTCAAAGGAAATAGAGAGGGTGGTTGAACATTTATGGAGTAGGAAGAGATGTTAGTGGTAATGGTCTGAGTTTCTTGCCTTTTCCTTTTTGTTTTTTTTTTCCAAGTGTTCTTGATTGCTAAACTGCTGTGCTTCATGAAGGGGGTAGAATTTACTTTCTGCTTCTTCTACTTGAAAGAATATAGAGGAATGGGAGAGGAGACAGAAGAAGGGAGCCAAATCAGGAGGTGGCAGTGATGGTGGATGTCATTTATAAAAGACTGTCCAAGGAAGAAGGAAAGGACTGAAAGGAAAAAGAAATGTTAGAACGGAAGTCTCTTCTTTCTCACTCCAGCCCAGTAACTAAATCCACTGAAAATCCGGTTTTTAACTCTACCTCTTCTACTCTCTTTTTATTTTGTAAACCTCACCTCTAACAGGCAATATTGATACAGTTTGCTAATGGTTGATCCGATGGGATTGTTCCTTCATGAAGTCTCACATATGCCAATCTGCACTCAACACCTTTAGCATCTTCGGCAGAAGCATTCTCCAGAAGGCAGTCTGGCTTTCATCTGAAGACATTAAGATGAAATGTCTACTAACTCCCTGAGTAATTTCATTTTTAACTGAAATGAGATTTATAAAATTGGCTTTGTAAAGACCCTATGCATCTGATGTTAGTAAGAAATCCCAGTTTCTGTAGAACTTCAGAGTAAAATGCAAAGTAGTCAGTGTGAGGAGTAGATTGAAAAAAATAATTAAATGAAATTAAGATTCAGGTCTAGCTTTTTCCACACTTGTTTCAAAGTCTGTTGTCATAGCTACTGCAGCATAAGGCTGGCTTAGTTTGTTCGCTTTTTCTTTAAAGACATATTCACCTTTCTAAGACAATTGAAGCGACTGAACAAATACCTGGAGAGAAAAAAAATCAAAGCTGTCCTTTGTGCAGCCATAGTTTTATCATGATTTATTATTTGGATCAGGGATATTCAGCCTTTATCAGCTAGGAGGCCTTTGTTCTTCAGGCCACGAGCCCAGAAAATAGTTTGATGAATATTAAAGTACACTGTAGTGCAAAACACTTGCAAACTTCAAAAGGGTCAAAATTCAGCATGGCTATGTCCCGTCAGTCCCCCTTGTTAGCACAAGTTATCTAAGAACATTATGGACTCAAACCTTTGGCTTCTAGGAGCAAAATAACATTTCTGTTTCTGGACACAGGGGGTACCCAAGGTTTAGACATATCCGAAAACATTAACCTTTTAAATTTGGCTTAAGCCATGACAAATACATGGTATTACTTAGCTCTTTATTTATACTGCTCATCTCATAATATCAATCTTTTCATCCAGAATTAGTTTTTACATCACATTATTGGACAATTAAGATGAAACATTTTGCTTAGGTAAAATTGTGGTCTTTAGATTGGACTAGAAGTAGGAAGTTAATGATTATTTTATTGCAGGTCAAGCATAATTTATGTCACCTGTCTGATTCAGCTTGCGTGTCTGGCCCGTGAGCCTGCTCCTGGATCCCTTGCCTCTTCTGTGGCCCTGCCCCTGTGCATGGCTCATTTCTTGAGCGAGTTTCCTCACAGCTTAGGGCACTTTGGCCCTTAGCTGAGCTGTATCCTGGTTTACCACATCTGGGGAATTCCCTGCGGCCAAGCATTGCTTTTTATATACAATATGTCAAATAATAGGCACCGGCAGAGATCTTATCTATCATTGCGGTAATGATCTGACAGATGGGTGTCTTATCTCACGAAAAGATGGGAAAAGGAATGTCTTGCTGGGCAGATAGAAAATATCTCTAAACCCCATGTGTCATCCACGACTTGATAACATACCTTGTTTCTGCTTTGCCTGGTGGCAAGCAGTTTTTTCCTTGCCCAGTGTTTTTGAACTGTAATGTGAATACTTTGAATCACAATTTAGTCCGATTTTTGAATGTTCCTAAATCTGTAATTTCATATATGTGGTTTCCTGAAGTCTGCAGGACTGTTTTATTTCTTTACAGGGAAACCCTTTTTTCTGTAGAAGTGTGTCAGAAATGAGGAGGAATGAAATGGGGTCTTAATCAGCATCCAGACAGTTTTCTAGAACTTTCAATTTCAGGCAATTCTCTGACAAGAGGCAAAACAACGATTGTGCAAAATGCTTGAGCTTGCAGATAATCCTGAACCTATGAGATACCATTTGTGAAAACTGAAATCCATGCCATATTTAGCTTTCTGCTCTCTTTCAACACAGTTATTTTAACTTGTTTGCTGTCCATAGGCTCTCTTGCTGGCTTAGAGAGATGTATATACTTCACTGGATCTGGACCTAATTAAGCAAATTCCATCTGGTTTTGCCCCTGGCTTTTCTGGCTGATAGTGATGCAGTAGTTCATGGGGACTCCATTTCCCCAATTTTTACTCAGTTCTAAAAAATGAGATCATTAACTGCGTTTTCTTGTATACTCTTTCAGGGCATGTAGTGGTTCTTCACACACTCTACAGAGAAATAAATTAATGTTTAATGCAGTATCTTACATATGGCAATTATTACATGTCATATATTACCAGTTATGAAATAATAAAATAACTGTCTACAAGTGAATCTTTTTTTTCATTTTCTCAGTTAAAATGTTCTCCTGTTCTGGAGTTTTGCTCTTCTTAAGCACAATCCTAGAAACAAACACCCTGCTGGTTAACTGGCTAGGCTGTTCTCCTGCTGTCTTGGTTTTTTTGTCCAGTATAAAGCTGAATATGGCCTGTTGTTCAATATTTTATGTTTAAAAAAATGAAGATTCCTACAACAATAGCAACAAACACAGGTGGGTTTGTGTGTTTTGGTGTAAGGGTTGGTTGCTGAAACGCTGAATGATCAAGCTTTAAGAGAATTGTGTGCTGTGGTGGGGCTGGGACGGCACAATATGCAAATGCAGGTAAACAAGCATTCAGATACCCACTGATGTCCAAGCAAAATTTTGTAGAAGAATCAGAGTTTTTGTCAAATAGTCACTTTTTAAAGGCCCTAATTGAGCCATGTTTCGATGTAAAACTAAAAATACTGGATGTACGCCTGTTCTTTCTTCCTCCTAGACACTTTTTGTGCCTAGCATAGCACGGATGGATCGGTTTCCCTCACACCTGGCCACTTGAGGGGTGGGCAGGGAGCTGGATCTAACAGTTCATATCCCCACCCCCTTTAATGTTAGGCAACATCTGTTTAGTAGTTAAAGAGCTGTTTCAGCTTTCCCCGAGCTCCCTTTGGCTGGCTGGAGGGCTCTCACGGCAGGCTCGGCTGTAACGTGGCTGAGAGGCCGCGCCGTGCTCTCAGGAGGACGGGGTTAATGGAAATCCAGCCAACCCAGAGGGCAGTCTGATGTAAACCACTTGTACAGCACAGAATACTTTCCCCTCACCTGCACTTGGGGCTGTGGCAGCACATGCTTGGCTGGTGCCGATGACACCGGGAAGAAAGGCAACTGTGCACCAGGGGCCCCCAAGGCACAACACGAGCAGCCTCCTCTCCTCCTGCAAACAAGCAGGGCCAGGCCAGGGTCAGCAACACTGGTGCATTAGAAGTGTCTTAATTCTTAATTCAGCGTGTCATACCAACTTACCCTTCACGAAAACTGTAATTTCACTGAAAAAGCTTTGAAGTCAGCTGAAACGAGAAGTTTCGCTTCTCAACTGTCTTTGTGTTGCTATGAAGTTGAGATAGCCCGATATAAAACACTGTGAGGCAGCTGATCAGATCTGGAAGCACAAATTTTGGGTCTGTCTGCCTTTTCTTTCTCTAAGGAGTCAGCATCCCCCATTGCTGCTCCAAAATGCTCCTAAGAACATCTGCTCCAGCAGATTGGTCCATGAGGTGAGGAAATCCCTCTTGAGAGTGAAGATCTTAATGGTGATATGATACTAGGACAGATTTCTGCTCTCTTAGCTTTGCTCTCTCCCACATAACAAGATGACCAGAGAAAGCTTGGGCTGCAGCATTAAGGCCAATATTTTGCTCAAGCTTGTCCTTTAAGCAAAACAGGATTGCTGCAATAGCTTCTGTGTCGAGTCTGATTTAATAGCACTAAGACTACTTGGCTTTATGGCAATGACTGAGTAATCTGGAGTAGATTTGGAAGAAGAAAGAAAAAGCTCTCTTTGCTAGTCACAGAACTGGAGGAAACGTTGCGTTTGAACTGTTAGGTGATTCCTGGAGTCCTGGCAAAAACACTTGTACTTTTCTGGTCAGATCTCTAGATATTGGAGGTCTAATATTTGATTTGAACATTTAGCTTTAAAAAACAATCTACCTCCAAGCGAACATGGCTTTTCCTTAGTAGCAAACAAGTTGGCTGCATTCTTCTCCCTTTGAAAGCTCAATCATGGTGTACCATTTATGAGGAAGATTCTTAGTTGGCCCAGGTAGGAGGGGGCTCTAAAAACTTATAAAGTAGCAAGAAGGAGGAACAAGGAGATTTGAAACTCTCTTCTAAATATCCAGTTAAAACTAGAAAAATCAGAAGTTCATAGTCTTAAACTGAGATCATATTTCTGTTTTGGAACTTTTATTAAGATGTCGAAAACAAAATATCATCATGTGATTATCTATAACTGGTTTTTATGGGCTGATGGGCCCTCTTGGAGAGGGAAAAAGGTGAGAAATTAAGTCGGTTAGACATGTCAGTGATAAATCCGCTGGTAATTTAACACATCATGAAGGCGGTTAATGACGAACTTTTACAGAGTAAAAAACCTCAAACTTTCTGGTTAGACGGTGAAAAAGACTCGGCTTTTATCCACGGTGTTCTGAATCACCACTTGGCAAACATCTCCGAGGACACAGAGTGTAGACTGGTAGTTTGGGCGCATAAGTTAAACAGCAACAACTCAGCAAGCACTCCTTGAGCTCTTTCAGTAATAAAATATTTGGATGGTTTTATGTGGGATATTTTTTAGGTAAAGTGATTTGCTCTGTCACAGAAATATCCCAGTAGGTGCTCATCAATTTCAGGAGATATTTCTAACTTTATTAATATTTCGCATGGTTGTTCCCATAAATTCTAATTCTTTTTCCAAATGACGTGTCTCAACCTTTTCATTTTTAATCCTTTAGTATTTTGTCAGATATGGAACATGGGTGCTTTGTGGCAGTCCCATGCGAACAGGAGAAATCCAGATAAGTTGTTGATTACTTGAGCTTATTTCTTTTTCCCAAAGAATAATAGCTTCTAAGAAAATCAATTTTCCCAAGGAAGGAGCCAAGGGATATCCAAGACAACAAATAAGTGTACAGCCATAAAAAAAAAGTCTTTTGCAGGTAGAATTAGTACCCTGGGGGATGGGATCTTAATGGGAAATTTAACATTAGGAAAAAATCACCACAACAGCTGAAGAAAGTATGTGAAGAAAACAGATATAAATAAGAATTCCCATAAGAAGCAGTTTGGACAGATGTGATAATCCTAAAGTCCTGCAAATAGGAAACCAACCAAACTCAGTGCACCCCGCTGCTGCTGGGTGCAGGAAAAGCCAGGTGTGCTGTTCAGGCAAGCACAAAGAGATTAAAACTAAAAACAAATTTCTAACTGGCCTATAAAAGCCTCCGCTAATGTCAAGACAAAAGTAAACTGCGTGGCGGAGGTGAAATAGAGAGAAAATTCAGCTTGTAGCACAAATATCAGCTTGAGATGTGGTGGAGGAGCTGTTTCCTATGCACAGCAGGGAACAGCACTGAGATGCACAAGAGAAAATGTGGCCAGCTAGGTGCTGTGTGGCACATGTATCACAAAAAGAGGCAGTGGGGGGGAAAAAACCCAGGATTTTTCTAGATGTGTGTTTACTTAGGGTAGTCTACTTGGCCAATGCAAAAGCTTCAAGCACAAAACTGACTCTCATTAGGAGTAATGCCAAAAGTGATGGATGATAATGAAATGAAGGAATTTTTGTGAGGTGATTTGTGGCTGTTTTGAGAAATGACAGATATGACCCAGACATGTGAAAATCATCAAAAGGAAGGTATTGAAACTACCCAACTTATCCAAACAAATGGAAACTCTTTGGTGCTGGCTTTGGGTGGGACAGAGCTTTTCCTTCACAGTAGCCAATCCAAAGCTGTGTTTTGGATTTATGCTGGAAACAGTGTTGATAACACAGAGGCGTTTTCATTAATTCTGATCAGCGCTTACACAGAGCCAAGGCCTTTTCTGCTCCTCACCTCACCCCACCCCACCAGTGAGGGGCTGGGGGTGCACAAGGAGTTGGGAGGGGACACAGCCAGGAGAGCTGGCCCCAGGTGACCCAAAGGACATCTTGTATACCATAAGGCCTCGAGCTCAGCATGTAAAGCTGGAGGAAGAAGAAGGAATGTGGAAAGGGATATTTGGAGTGATGGTATTTGTCTTTTTGTAACTGTTGTGCACAATGGAGCCCTGCTTCCTGGGGATGGCTGAACTCCTACCCGCCCATGGGAAGTGGGGAATGAATTCCTTGTTTACCTTTGCTAGCATGCATGGCTTTTGCCTGCCCTGTTAAACTGCCTTTAACTCAACCCCTGTGTTTTCTCCTTTTCACAGTTATTCTGTTCCCCATCCCACCCAGGGGTGAGTGAATCAGTGGCTGGGGCATGCTTAGTTGCTGGTTTGAATTAAACTATGACATCTCTACAAGAGTGTAAAAATATGAATATTCCACGCTTGGTTAGATAACCAGGAGTCTACTATTTCATTTGGTTCAGCTGGGCCAAAAAGGAAGAGAATTTATTGCTTTCAAAACTCCCTTTTGGTAGCTGACATTTCATGGGCTGTCTGTTCAGCAGAAGAGATATTCCAGAGATGATGCCATGTAGATTTTGCGTATGGCAGGATCTGAGAGAAGCACATGATAAAACTACTTGCATGGCTACAAATGAAGGGAACTTGAATGCTAAAAAGCGATTAGAAGCAAGAGTTCTTTCTACATTTTCTTTCTGACCTTTGGAAATCAGGTTAGGAATGATTAGACACCGCTGATGCTACTCCAGATAAGTAGAAAACAAAGCATTTCTGTAACGCATTAGGGACAAGGAGGTGTGTGTATCTTTAAGGAGTAAGTGGGACATAGAAAAGACTTTCCAAAGATAACTAAGTTTAGAAAACAGAATGCTAAAAATCAAGCGTAGTAGCTGGAGAAGTAATTGTTGCAAGAAAACCTCTCTGGTGGGATTTGGCTCGTGAGTGCAGATGTCAGCTCTGCTGTCCTTAGCTCTTGTCAGTGGATGTAAGAAGCGTGTCAGGGTGCTGCAGGAGGAGTATGCATTGTGTGGCTGAATGGTTAAAGTATATAACAAAATATGAGAAAAAGGTGCTCTCAGCCTAGCAGCAGCTTTCACATTGCTGAGATTGCTGTGTTTGATCTTGAGCCCACAGAGGTGAAGCCTAAGGTGCAATACTGTCTTGGAGAGAAATTTCCAGTGGCCAATCAGTTCCTGCACTCTTTCAGAGAGATTGAAATAAAACCAACAAGAACAAAAGATAAAATGTGGAAGACTCAAAGGAGCAAGTGAATGAAGTACAATAGCTGTTCTGTATAAAGATGTTGTCAGAAATAACAAAAGAAATGGCTGAGTATTTATGTAACTGTCCTGAAAGCAGCAAGGCAGGCAAGATTTCCTGTAATGAGTCCAGGCCAAGGTAATGTTCATCTGACACCACTGGCATTGTGATTAGTGGATCTGCATGTGTTTCTGAAAAATATCAGCGGTTTTCAGTTCATCCTTTTATGGGGAGGCAGAAAAATAATCCCATGATCAGAAAAGCAAGCAAATGAGGCTAGAGGAGAGGCTCAAAACTTCTTGGTTTTGCAGAGCATTCAAACCTCACCTTTGTGGCAGGAGTTTCACCCATGCCACTGGACATCCTGAGCATGGTGCTGTAGTCAATAACACCTGCAAGCATCTCTCCTGACCCCCAGCATTACCAGTCACGGCAAAAAGAAGGATGGTTGTGTTGAGGAAGGCAGTAAAGACCCTGTTATAACAAAATGCCGTAGGTCAGAAACCTCTGGTAAGAAACTTCAGAGCAGGAATGGGAAGCTGACGTATCTGGAGTTCAGTAGCAAAGCAGTTGAGCCCATGTGAAGCTAGGGAATGAGCATCTGTCCGAGTGACACGTCAGACACCTGAAGGTTGCTCCTGTTAGTGCAGCCACGCCTGATGATGAAAACACTGGCCTGAGGTGCTGAAGCAGCCGGTGAGGAAAGCACTTGCTGGGGTCCTGAGAAACCACTAGCAAGCTCCCACTGGACAGAGCAGACACTGCAATTACAGCTGCCAGCACATGGTCCTTGGATGCACTAAGGGCCTTGTGCTCCCTGCACAGGCCTGCTCAAAGAGTGCAAGCCTCGTGATGCTTCTACAGAAGATTAATATGCAGCCTCGTTAGTAAGGACACCTCCTCCCTGCTTGTGTGCCTCAAGTGCATGTACTGTACTTATGCCCACCGTGGTAACTTCAAATTAGTGCAATCAGGTCCTTGTTTTAATGTCTCAGCTTTAGATCAGCCTCATTAGGTTCAGTACTCGGCCATCGGCTCCCTAACAATGCCTAAGAATCCTGTGAGTTCCCACCCAGCTATTTTTAAAAAACCCCAAACTAATCCTTACCTGCTGACAGCAATGGTGGATTTCATGGGAGGGAGCCAATTCATGGCCCAGGCAATGACTAAAACATCTGCACCTCATTGCTACCAGGCTCTGTGCATTGAGTGTCCTTCCCAGTCACTTGTAAACTCCTGGAAAACATTTCCGCAATGCTTTCAAGTCAGTAAAAATTTGCAGTGTAAATTTGGTAAAATGGGAAGAAAATGAAAATAACGATTAAGAGACCATAGCAATCAGAATAGTGAAAATGCTACTATTGAAAAGAATAAGAAAATATGAATTTTTCTTAAAGGAGAAGACATTTTGTTCGAAAGGTGGTTGCATATATCAATATTTGCGTGGTATTTCACGGGACATGTGAAGTAGCTTTTCAGTAGTGATGGCCTGGAAAGCAAATCCTGTCATTAGGGATATCTTTAGGCGGTATAGGGTGAAGAGTAGATAAAAATATTGAATTATGAAAATTTAGAATTTTTTAAGACCTTGGGGATTAAATTAATAGGCTTATGAATATTAGTTCATGATCTAATAGATAAAATAGACATTTAGCTGCTACAATATGGACAAATCTAATCTGAAAGATCTGCTTCCTTCTCTCCTGCAGGCTTTCATTTAGATATACTGAAATCAACTTCCCCACCCCATAAAAAAGCAAGAAATAACAGGCATTTCCACATAAACAGAGTGGGGTGTTGGCAGAGGTACCTGTATGCAAAGGGGAAGGGACAATTTAGAGAAAAAAGCCTCCTTCTCCAAGCCTGGTTGCAGGGAGAGAAGGACTTCTGAATGCTCCTTCCCTTGTATTCGGCCAGCTCATGCTGAGACACTCAAAAACCAGGTTGAAAGGAGAAGGGAAATATTGAGAAGTTAGTGGGGAAGTGGCTTAGAGCTGCTGAGAGGTGACAGCTGGACCCACATGAGCGAGATCAGCCCCAGGTGTTCAGCCTGCAGACTCAGGGTCTCTCTAGCTGTGATCAAGGGCTTCCCCCTTTGTTCCTAATGAGCAACCTTGCTGAGACACGTCAGACTCACACTGTCCTTTTCCTTGCCTGCCTTTGAAGAGAGCCCTCATCACCTGCTAAAATACCTCTGGACAGAGAGGTCCCTATTTTCAAGCAAGCGCCTACAACATTTTCCAGGCTGTGAGCTCTGTAAAAAGCAAGGTGATTTGGGCATGGAAATGAAGGAATCTCTGTTACACACAGGAGTGGATTGCAATTCTGACTTGGAGTGTTATAAGTTGATTTTGTCTTTTCTCTCTACCTGATGTACTTATTTCATATTTCTTTCACTTTCTCCACTTTCCTGCTTGAAAATCATTTGTTGTCTCAGTTGCAGCGCTGTAATTCCCCAAAGCCACAGAAGTTTGCTTCCTTCAGTGCCCGCTTCTATCCAGCCCACGTTGTGTGCTTGACTTATTGAATGGCACAGCAGCTGAGTTAACTGCTTTGTGACACTTTATTTAAGCTCTAATACTTTATCCACAAGCAACGTATGATATTAGAGGCAATCAACCTGAAAAATAATACCTGTAGTATCAAATATCAATATGCACCCTGTTAGAAACAATTTTCAGCAATGTCCAGGTGTATGTGTTCAGAGATGAGGACAGGGGAGTCTTTAGGCAACAAAGTAATTGTCACAAAATTATTATCTTGTTTCAATTCTGCCATTTCTCAGGGCTCAGTTGTCTTAGTTTTGTGAGGTTTGGGGTTTGGGGGGTTTTTGTTTGTTTGGGTTTTTTTGGTGTGTTTTTTTGTTTGTTTGTTTGTTTGTTTGGGTTTTTTTGCTTGACTGTTTGGTTCTTTTCGTTATTTTTGTTTTATTTTTCCTCCTAGCTAGTCTTTTCCAGCTCATGACCTGCACACACCTCCTTTTGAAACGTGCTGTGTGAGGTGGCAATGGCAGAAATCTCATCTAATGTTGTTTCCACTTAGCACCCACCATGGAATCCTTTCACTGAGCCCCTTGGCTGGTGGTGTTATTCACTACACGGGCTACTCCCATTTCTGCGCATCTTTACTCTGAGCTTTGTAGAAGGCTTTCTGGCAAACTGTGATCTCTTTGTGAAGGCTCAGTTGAGTCCTGTGTTCATGGCTGAGAGAAACGTTCTGTCCCATTCTGAACTTACAGACAAGTTTCTTATTAGGGTTTTGTGCAGGCTCCCAAATTCATAAGATGGCTTCTGAACTCTGAATCAACTGTACGTTAAAAACCCCAAAATAATCAAACGTTTCCCCCTCTCCCCCCCACAAAACCAGCCCCCCCACCTTGACTACTTTGTATGCAAAGTGTGCCAGTTGATGTGTTAGGCTCCTAAACACTGTAAGAAGTCAAATCCTTTAATACACATGTTCCTTTTCGCTGCCATGAAGTCTACACTTCAGGCCTTGTTAGAGGGCTTTAACCTTCTCTACTCATGGTTCTCACTGATGAAAGTCTTGGGGGTTTTGGGTTTGTTTGTTTTTTTTTTTTTTTTTTTTTTTTTTTTTTTTTTTGTGGTTGTTTTTTTTTTCCTCTTCTCT
>VZRN01004407.1:188684-208021 GCA_013397935.1 Dasyornis broadbenti
TTTTTTTGTGTGTGTGTGTGAGTTTTTGTTCCCCTGCTCTCCTTTCCCCCCAGCTTTAGCAGAGCTGTTGGCTGTTCTGAGGAGGTCTTTGTTTCCATTTGGAGTGATTCCTCTGTCACACTCCCAGTGCTAGAGCCAAAGTGCCTGCCAGGTCTGCTTCATTCAGTGCCTGCTCAGCAATGCCTGACAGGAGTCCCTCTGCAGCAGAGCAGCATTCCCAGCTGCCTTTTGCCAGAGCTGTTTAAAGCACAGCTCTCTGCAGCTGCCATGGGGAATCTGGTGAAGAGACAAGCCTTACGGGAGTTCAGGGAACTGCGAGCTTTTACACAGGGAAGCAGCAGTTTTGCTTGGAAAACTGTGGAGTTGATAGACTCCATGGGAAGCTTGTGGACCCAGCAGAAATTAGTGGCTGTACAGACTCGTCACTTTTTTGGTGACCTGAAGTAATTCAACAGCTTAGCATTTCTTTGCAGCCTTTTCAAGCTGACAGTGATTTAGCTCGATAACTAAAATTAGCCAGTGTCACTGTCACAAATATCTTGATACTTGCAGCCTGTCAGAATTTAAAAAGCCACTTTTCCCTCCCTGTCAGGAAGGCCTTATTCTCCAAACTGTGTCCTGAGTTTCTGAGAACCCTACATAAAGCTAAAGCAGCCAATTATATCTCAGGTCACCAGAACTTAGGTGCCTCCGCTAAAGGTGCCTTTGCCTTTTAATCTTGAGTACAGGTCTCAGACCTAGATCCAAAGTACTGAAAACAATTTGCTTTATGATGGGGAATAAAAAATATCAGTAGTTTTAGCCAAAGAGCCAAGGATTGAATTGCCGTCAATCTGATTTGCCTTCCAGAGAAGGGCTGAGCCACATTGGCAAGAGAGCATGCAGAGACCTGGCTTGCAGGCTCACAGCTTGGCTGGTGCAACGCTTACAGTGCACAGCCACTTCCCCTTTAGCATCCTCCCATCTGCCAAATGCTGCTATTAGATGTTTTCCTTTACTTTTTTTTTATTAAGGCTGTTGTTAGTTTATATATTTGGATTTGTAGCCTGAACATTAGTTGATCACTCTGCAGGTTGCCTCTTGTTGACAGGATCTATTGTACCTTTCCCAACTCCTAACCTGGAAAGGATTGAAATCAGTGCCCTCGGGCCAACCCTTAGAGTACAACTGTTTTGCAATAGAGTTTTAGCTGGACTCTTCTGACAAAAAAATGCTTTTATTGCCACAAGTATTCCTTAGTTAGTCCTAAAAATTTTGTCTCTTTGCTTTGTTTTGTTTTGCTCTGATGGAAAAAAGGAAATGCGTGTTTTCTTTGTTAGGAAATGAGAAACGACAAACATAAAAAATTATATTATTGTATAACATCTTAAAATATTTGACATTTAACAATGTTTACAAGGCATAACAATATTCCTTAACAATTAACAATGCATATGTATTAACAATTAACAAGGAATAGGTTAACAAGGAATATGTATCAACTACATAATTGTGAAGAGCATAATTACTTTCACATTTGATGAAAAGTGAAACAGCCATATATTGTTATTTAACCAAAGAAGTATTCAAACATCATTGGTTGCACATATGATTAATAATAACTTAGAAAAATATTTTCCTTAGGAAAATTATGGAGAGCGGTGGCATTGTTCCCTCTTCCTATTTCTACTTCGTGAAATACTAAATTCTTCCAGTTCTGGTTTGCAAGAAGACATATTGCACTTGGAATCTGCATGCAGTCAGAGGGAAAACCCTGATGGGAGACAAGCCCTTGCCATAAATTAGCAGCGTTATGAATATTTGAGTCGGTTGCACTCCTGGAGCATCCTAGTGGGTCAGCTCTGCTGCGGCTGCACAAATGGGCTTCTCTGTGACGTGCAAGTGCTGTGAGAAATGGATCCGGGCTGACTGGAGGCAGACTCTCTGTACACTGATTAACATCTGAGCATGATGTAGGGGAAGATTAAAATGAGGATAAAGGATATTTTCTGTTAAATTATTAAAGAGGAACACACTGTATGAATTGCCCTCCTGTAATTTCCACTGTGTATGTATGTAATGAGATAATGCGTGTCAATCCTCATGAATCAACCAGGAATATGTTTTAAAAGTTTAACTCATTTCTTCCCCTTGCGGGTGGCATTTTTCAAGATTCCAAACACCCTGGACATATTCCTTCCAAGGGGTAGGACTTGAAAGGCTAATCGCTGTGAGCTCAACACTGTGCTTCACCTAAGAAGCTCAGAGTAATTTACAGGCAGCCTATTTCTAAGGTGGAAAGTGTTACTACATCACCTAGAACTCTGAGGAGCCAGCAAGGCACACTAGTCACCATCTACCTTTTTGTTTTGTTTTTTGTTTGTTTGTTGTTTTGTTTGTTTCCTATTGTGGTGACAGAAATTTTCAGGTTTAGAGATGACCTGAGAAAGTCAATGTAAGAAGTCAGCATCAAGTTCTAGGGATAAAGGAGTAATTAGTAGAAAGCTGATTAAGTAATGAAGGGCTAAGATTCTGTGCAAAGGGGCTTGGATGGCAGCATGAACTCGAGATGCAGAGCAGCAGTGGTTCTTTCATTTTCCTTTTCCTGAACATTGGATTTCTACTAATAAAGCACTAAGAGTGTGTAGGCAGCCTATTCCTGTCTCCATTGCTATGCTGTGTTGAAATTACAGCGAGTCTCAGGACTGATGTTGTCAGTGAAAGGAACTTTGGTGAGAGAATTGCGTATCTTTTGGTCTCACTTTTAACAAAATAGCTGCTACCTTTATAAGTCTCTTGAAGTCTGACAGATCTTTTTTACCTTTCCTCCCTAGAGTTACTTGCATTGAGAGAGTTACATCCTCTGTATTAGGTAGAGACGTGCATAATTCAAAAGACAGAGAATTGAATATAAACACTTTGTGATAACTGCATTATGAATGCTGGGACTGTAATGTAACAATATGAAGTTATGTTCCATCTGCTTTATAATGTTACTGGTTTAAACAAGAGAAATGGGCTGCCTAACCTTGAAAACTGGTCAGATCTGGGACTTCACATGGCATCAGCCTGAGAGCAGTGTTGCAGCCCACTTCTGGCAAACCTTTCCAGGTAACTTTCTAAAGAAGGAAGAGAAAAAGTCAAAATACACAGAATTGTTACTGTGATTTGTCTTAAAAGGAAATGTGTGCGTGCAAGTTTATGAAGCACACAGGTATTTCTTTTTTGGAAGAGGTTTTCTTTGTTTGACACTCTTCCCACCTTTTAAAGCTCGCAGATTAATTCTGATGCAGAAAAGGAAAACCTATTAATTCCCCAAAAAAACCCCTTCACAGGACAGAAAACCCATTTTACATAAATCCTTATTAGCCATATCTTCTCAGTGTAGCAGAACTTTACTTTTCATGCCTCTTGACAGGTCCTGGTTTGACAAAGGAGGCTTAGCTTGGCTAAAAAAAAGCAAATCCATTATTTTTGGGATTCCAATTAACGCGTTGACGTTGTGTTATAGAGCTGGAGGTGTATGAAATCATTCCCTGGGAGTTTACCACCACTGGGAAAGGTGATTGATTCTGCTACCTGGAGAAAGTAATAGATAACGTATTAAGTAACACAGGGACGGTTTGTTCTGTTCCCCCTAAGCAAAAGACAAATTTCATCTTCATTTAAATTTTTACATGAGAGGCAGCCCCACACCGAGGCACAGCTGCAAAGCTCAAACTTCTGCTGCTCCATATTGGGACCCCAATGAAGCAGAACATTAATCTGTACAGCAAACAAATGACTATCATTTACATAATTACATTTAGTCACAACTTATAACATATTCATAAGCGCATGAGTGAGAATGATGCATTTGCTATGTAAGGGGTAGAAATTGTGGATCAGTGCGGGCTTTGCCAGGACAGGAGGAGTAACAAAAAGAAGTGATTTTCCAGAGAGTTAGAAAATTCACACTTATGATTTTGAGTCCAGCTGTCATTACCTGTCCTTTCTGGTCTTTTTGTAGTGATGGGTTTTATTTCTGTGAGTGACTGTGGATTAAGGCTCTTTGGTATAAACCTATGGTAATTCTTACAGTGATCTTTGGGGAAAAGGGCTAAAATCTATCTTTCTACAGAAATGTTTCTATTAGCAACTCATGATTTACTTGGAAATGAAAGAAAGTGACTGGAAATCAAAGGGACTTCCAAGAAATCTGTCTTTTATCTTTAGCTATGGCCCTTACCATCTCCATAGTTGCACTACATCAGTGATTAAATAGCAGAGAGTAAAGCTTTCATAAACTTTAAGTTCTCTTTCCCCAGAGGAGTATCAACTAATTATCTTAGGTATCGCTTTCATCCCTCCTTGACTACCGATGTTTGCTTTCTCCTCTCATATTTTTTTCTTTTTTCCTTATTTTTCTTATTTTTAGCTTTTTTTTTTTTTTCTGTTGTACGCTCCTTTTTTTCTCCTCTTGATTTTTACAAGTCAAAAGAAAAGCAATTATACCACCAAATGATAGAACTGATAGAAATACTGGAACAGTTGCTTCTATCTCAGCCTCCATATTTCACACATTTTACTGTAATTCTGCCACTTTTTGAGCAATCAGACAACTATTTCTGAGATAATTTTTTTCATTTTTAACTTCAATTATTTCTCTGAGTTTTAGAGTTCTCACATAAATGTGCCACTGTCATTCTGAAGAACATTCAACTACAACTCAGATTTTGGAGAAAACAGAAAATTAAATGATATGAAAAGCATCTTATCTGATGTAGTCAAATAAAACAAAAAGGCAATGTTCCACTAAAACCAGTCTTTTGTTTTCTCCTGGAAATTGGAGCCCTGTCAGATAAATCTCTTTTCAGAAAAGAATCAGTCTCCTAATCAGTATTTGTGTGTGTGTGTGTGTGTGTGGTGGGGTTTTTTGGGTTTTTTCTTTGTTTTGGTTTTTTAACCCAGCAATTTGCTGCAGGATTATCACCCACTTAGAGAGCAGATCAATAGCACAGGCAGGAGTAGCAGGTTGGAGATTTTACTCCTTCACTCTGGCTTTGCCAGGACACTCAGCTGGCAGGGTGCTCGGAGGTTGCATGTTCAGCTCTGGAGGTTTGAGGGGTTCTGTGACAAAGAAAAGGATGGACTTGCAAAGAGGTAACACTTTAGTGAACGAGAACTAGAATTAGAAGGCGCTGGGATGAAGAAGAGTGTCTGGGCTTAGGCTGTAAGTGATTTCACACGTCCACTTTGCAAATCAGCAACGAGCCTTAGATGCTGACCTATCCCTCATGAGCTGTGTTTCATTTAAACACGAGGTGAGCAAGAGCCCCGACAGTTTTCCTTTTGAATCAAAACCTTAGTCTAAATTCAGCTTTGGGAAGGCTGCCTGCCAGAAGTGCTAATATTCCTACCACTCCTAGTTACTCATATCTTTTTAGACTGTTTTGTTCAGAAGAGACGCAGTCAAAGAAATCCCGAAGAGAGCTTTTTAATGCAATAGCAATGTTCATTTTCAACTCCCACCCATTTTATGAAAAATTAAATATAACAGTTTCTAGAGTAATTTTCCTACAAATCTATTGCATTCTTTGTAAAATCCAAATAGCAATCCAATGCATCTCAGTTGCACTTCACATGACCTCCCTGTTTTCAGAGATTTAAAATCCCCAAATCCCATAACTCTTCACGCATTACTAAACTCTGGATTTGGTTGGGGTTTAGTTTTTGGTTGCAGGGGGCAGCTTGTGTGGGTTTTTTTCTTTTTTTTTGTAAAAAAAGTTTGTATATTGTGAGAAGAAAAACTGTTCCTCAATTTTAAATTTTTTTTTTCTTTTTTTTTTTTAATATTGGAAACTAAACTTAGTAAGTTAAAAAGACACATATTGGAAATGAATTTGCAATTGGTGTACATTTCAGGCCATCGTTACCATGGGTTTCTTTTTTTCCAATCCAAGTAGTTAATCTGTGAGAGAACATAAGAAGAGTTCTGTGACCTCTGCACTATTTCTGGCTTCAGCCTTTTTTGCTTAAATGAATCTTTTGCCTTTGTGAAACTCTTATTAACTCTCTGGTATTTCCCATGATTTAATGTAGCTTTATGCAAAGCAGGACATTATTTTGCCTTTGAGTGGGATGTCTTGTATTGCTTTATCTTGAGGTTAATCTCTGGCCAAAGGCAAGGAAGGAAGTGGTTCCACACTGAGTTTCTGTAGTCTGCTGTAAATGAGGTTCCATTGAAGGATTTGGCACTTGCCTGTGGAGTTTTTGTAGGGTGCTCCTAATTTATCCTTTTGTTTCATTTTGATCTTGGGAGCTGCAGGTATTCATTTTGAGTGGCCACCTGGCTTCATGACTGACCAGAACAGCTGAAATTTGAACCATCAGAGAATAATTATGACCATGAAAATTCAGACCAAGCTTTGAAGACATTTTCCTTACTTTAGTTCTCAATAAGAGGTCAGATGACTCTTGACTTTTGAGCCCTATTCCTTTTTGAATATTGTCCCAAAAAACCTCAGGCAAATACTTCTAGAAGTCCAGACTTAGTTAAAACTTGTAAAGAAATACATTGCAAAACGTCTATTCTCTCTGCACTCATTCCTTTCAGTCATATGTGAATGATAAGATATTTGATAGAGAGCAAATACATCTACAGAGAAATCAGGGACACCGATGGAAAATGTCAGGATTTTAAAAACAATACTCAAACAAGTAGAGAATAATAATAAGGTAGAGAAAGGTGAGAAGAGACCATGAAGAAGGCTGAAGGGGTGGGGAAGGGAAGGCATAATGTTACAAATATATAAAAGGTTTCTCTATATAGGGAAAATATCTATGGAGAGAAGAGTTATATTCCGGAAATTGTTGTCTGAAGGAAATGGTAGAAATTTTGTCACTGAAAATCCTCTTAGGGAGGGTTAGGTCAGCAACAAGGTTTTGAAATGACAATCCTACAATTCAGTCTGTTATGAGCCCCTTTATCTCATGATAGCAATTCCTTTCTTTCCTCATGGCATCAGGTGCTGCATCTCTCTCTGGGCTGTGCTTGGTTCTCAGAAGCGTGGTGCAAATAGGACACATCATTATGAGAGGGGAAGGGATTACTGTTGCTTCTAAAAGCAATGGGAAAGGATCTAATGAGAATTATTGAAATGTTTGTCTAAAAACCCACAAAAGTTCATCTCAGTATTGCCCTCTTATGAAGTGTGTTTTTCTGAGAATCTTAGAACCATAGTTTAAATGATTATAAGTAAATTTTGCAATTATTAAGTTTAAGTAAAATTTTAAAATAAGTAAATTCTTTTTTGGTGGGGGTAGTAGAAATATATAGCAGATATAATATAGTAGAGGTACATTCCAAATGATCAGAAACATTACAGCTTAATAGGGGCTAGTGAGATGTTTTACTGCATGTAGTAATGTGTTATTGGAAAATAGAGATGCCTTTCAGCATATGCTTTTGTCAATGAAATTGTATAAAGAAGATCCCTAATGTCAATCACCCTGATCATTTAGTGCTAATGAAAAGCTAGCTTCTCATTTATATTCACTATGCAGTTACTGAATAGGAAGCTGACAAGCCCCTTGGAAGCAATAAAAATAGACAGGTTCCTGAAGATCGCATTCCGATCCAGCCTTCTGTGCCTCTATAATCTTTAACATGTTTTAGAACCTATGGGATTTCTAACTGGCTCTCGTAAAAATGATCCACAGTTTCGAGGATTAAACAACCCTTGGGAAGGAACCTGCTCTCAGTAAAAAAAAATGACCAGATCTGGAATGACGGTGATATCTGTCAAAGAAATGAGAGGGAAAAATGTAGGGAAAACTTAATTTCTAGCCATTATGAAAGGGATCTCCATGCTGCAGAGACAGTATGTGTACTGTACAAGAGAAATCCACAAACATAATTTCCTTCTGTGCATCAGTATGCTCCAGCCCTGCCAAGAGCCATGTTGTGGGACTTTAGGAAGATAGGAGTGAGAGGAGGAAGGAGAACATACTTTAAAAGACTGCTTAAGAGGATTTAGTCTTCATTTCCTGATGACATGATAAATATTATCTTGGGCAATTCTTAAAACCTAAAGTTGCTTAAAGTATCCCAGCACCCTGATAACAAACTTGCAGCTGTAACAAATATTGTGGGACGGGTTTTGGTTTTATTCATAGAATTTTGGACTTGGCAAAAAATAGTTAAAACTCCCAAACATTAAAATGACTAGGAAAGGTTTTCAGCTTTCTGTAAAGCTCCTGTGGTACATGTGGGAGAGCAGAAAAAAAAGAATGAATTTACCATACAGTAGAGTGATTAATAATATCATGAGTCAGTCATAATTTATGCAAGGGCTGTGGCAACTTCTTGCCTCTGAGATTTGTGAACACAGTCCAAGTTCAGCAAGTGAAGTGAGCTGCTCATCAGTCAATGCAGAGTGATAGTGTTAGCTTTATCAAATCTCTGGGAGTCACATGGCAATTTTGTAATCCAATTCAATGTGCTGCATGATGGCATCCAAGAGGCATTCTAGGAGGTTGCCTAGGCCTCCCTGTCTTGTAACTTTGAGGAAGAATGATCTGTTTTGCACATTTCTCTCTGCACTGCTGCAGTTGCACTTTTTGATGTGGTTATAGAGCCCATCTCAAAATCCAGGATTCTTTTTCTCCAATTTGCACAAGTGGTTCAGATCATGGCTACTTACAGCATCCCATGCTGTTTCCTTACCCCTATTTCACAGTTATGGTCTGGCAAATAGAGGGCTATGGAAAATGAATAGAACTTCAAAATTTACCCTGATATTCAAGTGCATCTTTCCTACAATGACCCATGCAGAGAATAAGGCCAGTGGTTGTTCTTATTAAAGCAGGACAGCTCAGAGTGTATCTGCTTCCCCTCAGAACGCAATTAAAGTGTGGTTACCATGCTTGATGGCGGTCTAAAATTCATCTGTAAGAAATCCTGACCTGATGTGCTGTGCAGCTTCATTTGAGCCATGGCCTGGCGGAGTTGGGGCCTCTGAGCTGTTTCTATTTCTCCATCCAGTCTGTGCCCAGCTCAGACACATCACAAAATGACATGTTCACCCCAGGATGAGTTTCCCTTCGTTGTCTATTGACTTTAGACTCTACCCAATCCTGCTCTCTATGTTGAAATATTTCCCTTTCAGATCTTAGCGCTGAGAAGACACATGAATTATTCAAGGAACAGGTGTTTGCAGTTGGAGTAATCTTCAGAAGTGGAACACCCTTTTTATTTTTTCGAGTTTCAGTAAACTCTAAAAAGATCTTTTCTAACAAGCTGGCAAAAATGTATGCATCATTGAAAGAAAGCAGTAATTCAGCAACAGTATGATAACACAAATTAGAAGTTATCTTTTATAGTACATTACTGTAAATTATGAACTTTAAAGGTCCCATGACAGACTGATGGAAGATGGCACAGTATATTAAGTAAATGTTTACTGCTCTGGAGGCCTGCATTTCTTCCCATGTCTGAGGCTTTCTTCAGCCCTAACACACAGTAATTACCATTCTCACAAAGTTCAGCTTATTAGAGTATCTGAATGTGTGAGGGCAATGGAAGGCACATTGCAGCTGAAAGATCAGTGAGAAAACAGCTTCCCAGGAAAAGTACCCTGTAATTGAAAAGAATGACTAGTTACAAATTAATAATTTGCCTTCCCTGGAAATTACTGGGTGTGATTACACTTCAGGCCTGTAGTCATTCCACTCGCTGTTGGCCAACATTTAGTGTTTGCTCATCATGATCCCATTAAACCAGAAAAAAATCCAGACAGCAGACTCCTGTGATGCTACTTGGTGTGCTTATCAGAAAGGGGATTGCCAGGCTCATATGGAAATCAGTTTTGAACACTGGAAAAAGATTCATCTTTGCATGGCTCACCACCTTATTTTTGCGGGTAGGCAATAAAATAAATCAGAAACAAATAAGTCTGAGGCAGTGTGCCTGCCCACGTGTCAGGATAAGCTGAGAAAATTATAGTTTCCCTTGAGTTCCACGGAAGTGGTAAAGTGGGCAAGTTTCTTCGGGGCGCTGCCTGGAGATTGTCAGGCTCTGCGAAAGTTTTGCCAAGTCTCCATAGCACTGGGCAGTTTGAGATGCTGCCTTTAAGGCAGTCTTTGAATCTTTTACAGTCTGAAGCTCGATAGCCATCTGTTTTTTCTTGCCAGAGGTCTGGAGACAGACATGGTGCAATTCACTGAGTAACTTCTCAGCCTTGAAGCTGTTGTCCTAAGCCCTTCCCCTCATTCCCAAACTTTCAGTGCCCTCTGTAAGACACTACACTGAGCTACAATAAAAATGCTTTGCTGGTTAGCAGACTTTGGGAAAGCTCAGCAGTGAAGGTGTAGTGTGTCTGTCCTTGAAGCAGATGCTGCCTTTGCTGTGGAAGGGGTATGGAAACTTCAATTAGGTATTTGCTTCCTTGCTCTTCCCATAGGGCACCGAGCCCCTGCCAACACAAGAGCTAGAAATAGAGAAGGTGGATTAAAGGCTCACATGTACATACTGCAGGAACTTCTTCAGGGCTGGTTTGCACCAGTGGAAGTCCCAGAAGTCCGATGACAGATCAGTATGGTTGGCATACTTTATTGACATTATGAACCCTCAATATAGAGGCTTTTATGACCAAGAATAGTATTTGTATTTTAAATTTACTAATGGACATTAGTGGTAAAACCAGTGTTTTAAACTTCAGGGGCTGCAAGCTGAAACAAAACTCAAGGGAGAAGCAATTTCAACTGAAGGGGCATTTTCCTTTGGAGTTGATGCACAAAGGAGGAGGCAGCAACGCTCTCTCTTAAAGGTTTCTGAACAAGAGAGGAAGAAATGCTTTGGCTGATTAGAGGCTATTCTGCTCACTCTGGGAGGAAAGTATGCTGCCTTTAGACTGATGTTTAGCTTCAAGGACAGTGTGACCCAGTCTAATCTCAAGTCTATAAACCCTTTATCTGTACAAGAATGCTTGCTGCTGAATCATAGAAAAATAGAATGGTTTGGGTTGGAAGGGACCTTAAAGATCATCTGGTTCCAACCCTGCTGCCATGGGCAGGGAACTTTCCACACGCTTCACTGCCAAGGGAGGGAGGGAGAGCACAAAGAATTGACCAACCAGTGCTGAAGTGCGTATGGCCAGGGAACCCTAATTTGTCAAGTGACACATAATTGACTGAGCAGAGTCCAAACTCCCCCAAGAATTTTGTCAACAATGCTTGAAAATATAGCTCCAAATACTGTAATGTGTTTCCTCAGGAACTGAGCACAGAGCTGTTGCCACCTTGCTTCTGCTGTGTCGGGAGTACGACCAACAAGACAGGGAAGCATTTAGTTTAAATATTTCTCTGCAAACTAGATTAATTAAAAATGCTTCTCAAAGCACCTTCCCCTGATTGCCTTGCTGCAGCTGAAGCCATCAAGCTGCTGCATCAAGCCTGTGGCACAGCCAAAGCTCTGTTGGTCTGGCACAGAGCATGGCTCTCCATCGCTACCTACCCAGGGGTGCTGCCTTACATCCCACCTGCTTCCCAGGAGGAGTTTCAATGAACTCTTCACCACCTTCGTGCAGGCATCAGCACAGGAACAGCCTCAGATCTCCCTCACCTTTGTATTTTTGAGGAATAAGAGGAGAATATTGCAATGTGGCTTGGGTACCTGAGCAGCCAACAGTGCTCCTCACCCCCGTGCAGACAAACCTCTGACGGAACATGTATACCCATGTGGATGCTACCTGTCTGCTCATCTTCTGTTGGAAAATTGGATAAAAACTGTTGGCTGTTACTTGGGGCACATCAGTAAATCAGAATGAGTTCTCCCTCGACAGTGTTAACCTTATGAGCACTCATCCCAGCTGTACATGAGATGCATAGATATTTTAGCAGTGTAACCAGCTTCTGTCCCTGCCCCACCAAAAGGCTTTTGTCTAAGGAAGTTGCTGTTTCTCCTTCTTACACTGCAAACAGAGCTCAAGGATATGCAATAAGGACAAATCTATCTGAAGTAATGGCAGGAGCCTCTATTGAAGCTGGTCCTTTCCTTCATTAAGTTCTGCTTACTCATCTGTGATCAGTAAGACTTAACTCATACTCTATTGAACTTCTGTATTTTTTCCTTTTTTATCCCTCCTTGGTTATCTATCACATGTTGAACTGAAACTTTGCTGAAAGTTATTCTGGGGCAAAAGTGTTTAATGCTTTCCACTAGATGTGAAGGGCTTCAAAACATTGTCAAAATAGTTTCTTTATTACTTTAGATTATTCCTGTTCCTAATGGTTTCCTTTTGTCCTCAGCATTCCAAAATATATTGCTTTAAAAATCTTTGACTAGCTATCCAATGATATTATGTTTTATAGTACATTAATTTCTCATTTTTAACCAGTAACTTGCTAATTAAATAAAGGCAACTTATAAAAACCATAGAAATGTGTCTGGTATAAAACTAATGAACAGGCATATTCTATTGAGCAGCACCCACTTCCTGTGTAAACAGTCCTTCCTTTCAGACCTGGGTAAACTTTAAAACTTTGGACCTGTATTCTGACACAGACTTCTAGTATTTTTTGCGTATTTTTAAGATAATTCTTTCCTCTTGAGAGCCTTTCCCTGCTTATCTGTTTCTTTTATTTTTTTTTTAATATTGTATTTATTTAGCTGCCAAGACATATTTATAATTTTGCTTCTGTTTTCATTATTTACTACATTAGCAACTGCTTGGTTAAAATCTTCCCACACATCAAAGTGCAAGTCAAAATATTCAAGTGAAAATGCAGCTCAGATTTTTTTCTATTTATGCTGTTAAGAATTAAGCCTTGAAGGCAGGAGGTAAATTATTTGAGTAGGTTACTGAATCATTGCCTCCTAAATATAATTAACACATGGCAGTGAACATATATGGTCAATTTTAACTGCTAGAAGATCACCATTAGCAAAGCTGGAGCTTTCCCTTGCAAAATCTCTTCCCAGTTACTCTGTCACGACTTTGGATTGCATCTTCCCACTATTCTTATGCTCAAGAAACCAAGTTTTGAGCAAAATCACCAGATAAAATAATACAGACTTTGTTACAGAGTGACACCTTAGGAAGATACAGTGAGTGATTACAAATATTTATTGTTGAAATTTCTCCTGACCTTCCATTGAGCACTCTCTACAATCATTCTAACACAGGTAAAACTCTGTTGTCCATGTGCTGTTTGATTGATAAAGCAGACTCCCCTTGGCTGCAGGGTACACCGTGGATATTATTTCTGGGATTTTTTTCTAATCACTTTTCGGTTTTCTTTCACACCATTAGCTTGCACTGTGTTAAACTCAAGTGAGACACTCTTTAAAAACAAACAAAATTCTTCTGCTTTTCTTTTACAAATACACACACACACACACACACATATTTAAATATGAAGATAAATGTCACACTATTGCAAAGTGCTTTAGCCCGGAGAACTTCGACAGAACCTGCTTTGTGTCAGTGCCTGCATTTGATGTGGATTCATGTTGTGTTAGCTGCATAAAGAAACTATCAAATACAGAGGCCTTTGATGGGCCTTTACTTTAACGCATCAAAGTCTCCCGTATCTCCTCGATCCATGAAGTCTGTATATAATATTCCTAAATACCCTTAACCTCACTGTCCATCCACACAACCTCTCCTCAGAGCATTGCTGGGACTCCTCCAAAGTTGCTGCTGGCACCGTGTAGGGCACAGGTGGTTTTCCCCTCCCCTCCTGTGGTGTCGTGGGGTGACAGCTTTGAGAGGATGTCCGTGGGCACTGGGGAGGCTGCTCACACAGGACACTTCAGTGCTTTTTAGTTTCTGGAAGCCTGTGCAGGCCTAAGGCAGGAAAGGCACTCATTCTGCGTGGTTACACATTTTTATAGAGCGTTACAGGTCTTCTGTTAATACAATTTAGAGGCTCGACAGTTTGCTTTTTGAAACAAGTACTTTGGATAAACACTTCTCACCCTTGTAAGTGTTCTGTTCCTTTGACATACAGGACACAATGAATAGGAAGGAATTTTTTCTGTGAGTGAAGGGAGGAAAAAATATATTCGATACAGTTTTTAGAATCAACAGAAGGGAATTTGTCAAAACAATTGAACAATATTTTTTTTAGGGAAAATAAAAAGGGGGGGGGGGAAGCCCAAACCTCTCTACTCTACAGTTTTTTATTATAAATAAATCATAAATCCTGTGCTAGAAAACTACAATTTTTTCATAAACTTGTCCCTTCATTTGTCATTGTGGAGTTTGCCTTATAAATGCACGAAGTGATAGCCCTCTTCCCCATATTTGCATCGATTTATTTTCACATGTTCCGAGATAACATGTGAAACTTCTCCTACTTTTTTTTACTTAGTTAGCAAATACAGTGCTCTAGAATTCAAACAAGTAACACCTCTCCTCCAACAGCTTTCCAGTTCACTGCAAATACCCACCACTGCAAAAATGAGAGCACAGAGGGGTTGGTTTGTTTGCTTTTACGTAAAGCCAAGTGTTCTATGTATATATCCTGTGTGTGACCCTGCCAGTTAGAAACAACAACCCGGTTTTCATTTGTCGTTTGTTTGCTTCTTCTAGAAAGTGGATGATGTTAAAATAGTGGCCTCTTTCCCCCAGGAAAGAAGGGAGACCACTTTCCATGCCCTATCAGAGGCAAGAAAGATGTGGTTTTGTTTGCCGCTTGGTTGACCTCAGAGCACATGGGATTTGGGCAGCAAGTTGGCATGTGTCACTTGTTCCTTTCTGGATGAAGTCTAAGAGGTGACAGAGGTACAAAGAAGGTGACACAGGAGTAAAATCCATCTGAAAATAGGGCTCAGGTACCCCACTGGTTAGGGAGCAATGCGATTCCCCCAGCAAAGCCAGTGTTTGTGCACTGCAGCACACAAGCACTTTTTGTGCGTTGCCCCTGAGTGACTTGTAAATGAAGAAGTTGTGTAAATGTTCATGGTTAGGGTTGAAAAGGAAAAAAAGAGAATACATGGATGCAACGCTCTCTTGGAATGGAGCCTTGTGCTTGCTTCCCACAGTTTCCCTCCAGAGTGCAATGGGACAGGGTGGGTGAAATCTGCACTGCCTTTGTTCAGCTGGTTCAGGGAGTGCTGCAAAACACCAAAAGTGCGGGTTTAGAAGCTGCCCCTTCACTAAATTCACCTCTTTATTGTCTAGATGTGCAACACTGTTGAACAAAAGACAACTGTAACTTTTTTTTCATTTTATACATACAGGTAGGGAGGGAGAGATAAGGAAAATTCTGTTTCCAAAGAAATAAGGGGCAGTGTTTCTCAACTTGGTGAAATTTTCACATACACACACAGACATGTACATGCACAAGCTGTTTCATGCTTTACACTTCTTTGTGACACAGCCCTTCATCACCTTAACACCTATAAAATACCTTTTATTACCATAAAGTTGTTAAAGAGGTTTTTCTCATTTACCTGGGGAAATGAGGGATGGAAAGTCTGAGGGCCACAGTCAGATCTCCTATAGTATTAAGACAATCCTGTTACCCTGTCTTCATGTACTTTGGTTTTAGCAGCAATTTCATGGGCTTAAGGGAAGGTAGATGTTGACTTTTTTGTTTGGCATTTTTTTTTAAATCATGGAAAGGAGTTTAATTTTCAGTGTTTGAAATGGAGAGATTAAACTCCATTTACATTTGCACTTTAAAGATCTAGCTGTATCTGTAAAACTAATTCTGCAATAAAGGGTGGTGCATCTCTTATGTTACTCCTTTCTAAAATTTAGTTTCTCAGTTTATGGAACCTGAGGGGAGGTGGAAGTGTACAATGCAGAGTGAGAGGATATCAGGTCAGGGTGGAATTCATCCTATATTTCATCAGCTATGTAACTCCTTTGACTGCAGAACTCATGGCAGCATGTGACCACACGAACATGTTTGTATAAATTGGATTATGTAAAGTAAGAATTCTGGGGCATGAATTTGTATGGCTTATTGCCAGAGTGAGATCAAGAACTCCCACTTTTGTACCTCCCTCTGTTCTTATAGAAAGTGTAATTTTGGCAGTACTGGATATATAGGATAACAGAAAATGTGTATTTTTATAAAAGCACTGTACATTCTTGTGGGTTCAGCCTGTTGCTTGGCCCTGGCAAACAGATTTGTTTCAGATCTGTTCTGGAAAGTCTGTTGCCAAAGAGGGCTCAGCAGCGTGGTCTCGGCCCATTTGTCACAGTTCCTCAGGAGAAGTGACCGTCACAGCCTCACGTGGACACCTGCCTGCTGGCCCCTCGCCAGGGTTATTCCATGCATCATTCCAAATAAACCTTCTCTGTGGCACTGTCACGAGAGAGGAGATGGCACCTGTGGCAGCCGCTCATATCTGGGATAGGACCCACAATGTTGGATTGTAAATGCATAGACAAGGACGCTGGATGTCTCTGAGTTATGCTAAATTTCTATTCTATTTTGTTAACTATTCACAGCCTACATAAACCCATGGAAAAAAAAAGGTTTTTATTTAACCAAGTGGGAGGTTTGCTTTTTTCATTCCCTACAGAAGTAGATGTGGGCAGATTTCAATGTGTGGGCAGTTTCAAGAGTAATAGAGGCATGAAAATTGAACAAGGGGAAAACAAGGACACCACCAGTCCATGCTCATCCAAGCAATTTTGGCCATGCCGTGGTGGCCACAGCACGTGGATTTGAGTAGAGGGCAGTGACCTACTTGTTTCACCACGTTACTAATCACACCTTACACTTACTGTATCAGCTTCAGTACCTGATGGATATCAAACTTTTCACCTACAACCATTTTAGATTACCCTGAATCATGTTCTATCATAGCCCTGAGGGATATTAATCACCATTTTATTACATTTGTCTGAAGAAGATGGAATTCATTATTGCAATTTTCAACTAAACATTATGGAGTAACAATGAGATTGAGCTAACATATACTTATCAATTAGCATTAATGGTAATTAGGAGGAGAGGGAAAAAAAAAAATTGCCAGCAATAGATTTTCCCATGTGATTCTGAACAGGGAAGCACAGATCATCTGAACTACCTTACTTTGAATACTTTCTAAAAATCATTGCTCAGCATTTCAGAAGTATAAGTTCTTTCCTTGTGAAATACAGGTCAGATTGTATTAGACTGGGATCTAATTTAATGTAGCTCCTACTACTCCCTTAATTTCCCAAAGCACTTTACAAAGCAATAACAGGGACCAGTAGTGTGATACCGAAGCAGGTAAATCTATAACTTATTTGCAGTGGGCAAGTTCCAGGCTTGTTTTTAGCTTGTGTAGCTCCACCGTCTGTGGTGTGAGGCTGATTTACACTAGTTAGGATTTGGTCCAAAGCCAAAGGTGTGTACATAAAATGGCAAAGCATATGAAATGCTATTTTAAAGAAAAATGAAAGGTTAGCCAGGAGAACCCATTTATTCCTATTACTTTTTAGAGCCTTGTGATCCAACACCCCCGGAATTTAATATGAGGTTTTGGCTCAGGTCCCATGTGAGCAATAAGATCCTAAATTTTTCTCTGAAGGACACTATCAAAGGAGATTTCATTAAATGTCCCGTCCACTACAAGCCACTTGTATAAGTGAAGGTGTGTTTCAGGTACAGAAAAGCATGTGGAAGAACATGTATCATTATACGTTCAGAAGAGAAAGATGGAAAGACAGTATTGTTTCTAAAATGATTTATTGTTTGTCCACTTAATAAATCACTGGCATTTTGCATTCTAAGTGAGAAGCAAATTTGAAAACAAGAGGTTGATCCACCCAAGCACTTGCCTGAAGTACTTGCAGAAGTATCTGTAGTCTCACTGTCTTTGCAGACCCTCCCTGACAGAGAACAAGAGCTGAATGAGGGCTTGTTCTTGACACCACAATTAATTTTTTTTTTTTGCCTCTTTTTCAAACATCTTTTCCCATGGAGGGCAGCAGCTGCATACCTTTACATCAGGTGCCATTGGTGTATACAATCCCATGGATCCAGCTTTTTTTCTTTTTTTAAACTCTCTTACCTTTTTCACTGAATGAAAGGCTCATAGACCACGGCTCTGCCTTCTAATGTTAAAGGAAATCCAGTGGCCACTGCAGGTAAATTGGAGTTAACAAATTACTTTTACATTCTTTTCACCAATAGAAATATCAGCTCTGTTTGCTTAGCACCTTCTGAAAATCTTGTCCTTGACCCTTGGCTGATATCTGAATCGAATGTCTTCCTTTTATTGTTTGCACATTTCATCTCTTGACCGGACAGCATGACCGTAAGTGTACCACAGGAAGGAAATGTGAGCCTTTTTTAGGGATTACGCATGAAATTTGTTTTGTTGTGGACTTCTTTGGTATCATGTGTACATAACAATCTCCCTTTAGCTTGTAGTTCAGTTTGAAATTTCAGGTTTGAAAATAAGATTGATATTATTTCATTGTATATTTTATATTTTGCTTATTCATGCTGAAATTTCTTGGAAAGGGGAATTGCTTTTTCTGGTGCTCTTTTTCCTAATAGTGTTATGGTTGTTCATTTTCTACACTAAAGCATTGATTCAAAAACATTTCTCTATTTTAGCAAAACTGATCTTTTCATCATTTTTCTCTTTCATACATGCAAAATCTGCTTAATAATACTTTCTCCAGCTTTTCAAGAGCGTTCTCTTAGCACCTATTTTTGGCAAATTGGAAAAGTTGACTGACTCCTCCAGCATTTCAGCTGGAGGATTTGGAGGCTTTGGAGTACTGATTATTTCAGCCTCACCTTTATCAAACTGTCTATACATTCAGTCAAAAAAATATGCAGCACTAGGATCTACAGCACTGTTAGGTCCCCAGAGAAATGGGAAGAGATTTCCTGTGGGAACTCTTCATGAAAAGACAACAGCAGCATATCAGCTATTTTGGCTCCTTCTTTGCAGATGGTTTGACAATCTGTTGCAAGTTATACCCCAAAATGCAGCCTTCCCTCTCTGCTTTTCTTCAAGTGATGATGTCTCCAGATATCTAGCTCCAAAAAGTATTCCCCTTCGATCCACTTCAAATGACACTCTCTGTTGTGATGAGCTTTCTGCAGATGCCCACTGATCAGCAGGATGGCTCCAAATCCTATTATAATCTGCCAGGTAGAAATAGATAAATCTATTAGCCTGGACTGGGCTTGTTTCATCATTGTGACAGCTTCCCATGAGCCTGCATTCATCAGATTCCCTCAAAACAGCTAGCTTCCACATCATCTGACAGCTACATTTTCATGACTGGACCCTAGGTTACTACCTCTTTAATCTGCATTTAATTACTCATTAATAATCTGGTTGTTTTTCCACCCCCACCCCTCTCCTTTTTTTTTTTTTTTTTAATTTTTTAAATTTATTATTGGAGTTC
>VZRN01004407.1:208052-259696 GCA_013397935.1 Dasyornis broadbenti
TTTTTTTTTTTTTAATATTTTAAATTGATTATTGGATGTTCACTGGGATACCAAACTGATAGCTAAAATTGCTGCCATGAATGTTTTCACATGAACTTCCTGAAAATTTTGTCAATCAAAATAAAATAAGCAGCTAAATATCTTTTGTGGCTTACTAGAAGACACTGGGCACATCCAGTTAAGCCTAGCAACAGATTTCTGTTCAGAAGAGGTGGCAGGAAGATCACCGTGCTGTTGTACGTGCTGCCACAGCCACCCTGGAGATCACATCAAACACATGGACAAGCACTCCCTCTCTGCAGGCTCACAGCAAATTTGCCTCTCTTTGCCTCCTATGTTAAAAGAAGGAAGAAAAGAAAAGGTCAAAAAAACAATGAGGGGAAAAGTAGGTATCTAAGAGTTACATTTCCAAGGTATGTTCTCCAAAACTCCTGTGAGTTGCAGCTTAAATCCTGAGATGTGTAGAGTGCCTGCATGGAGAGGCATCTCAGTGGGGGTTTTTTTCGCACTGTGCTACTCCCAGAACTCACATAAACTTTTAGCATCTCCAGCATCCTGCGGTAATGAGCTCCACAGTTTTAATTGCATTTTGTGTGAACTTTTTAATATGCTTTCTAAAATCTGTGATCTGTTCATTTAACTCCCCTTAATCCTTGCATTAGAAGAAAAGTGAATAATTGTCTTCTGTGCACTTTTCCATTGCTCCATTGATTTTATAGATCTCTGTCATTTCTTCCTCGCTTATCTGTACTCCAAACTGAAAAAGTCTTAATCTGCTTAGCCCTTCCTCATACAGGAGAACTATTCCTAACCCTGGTGAGATCATCATCTCAGCTAGTTATGTAAACAGACATTGCAGTAAGTCTAAACAATGGAAAGATTTTATTTTTTTATGCTGGCTGCAAAGTTATACAAGAGGTAACAGCTCTGTGGTAAATATTTATCTTCAAAGATTTTTTGGTAATCGATGTCTCTTAAATTTTCCGCACGGTGAGGGGATGTAGTGCTCCTAGTCTCCAACTGTTGCATAAATATTTTTCAGCCCCAGGATCCTGAACTGATTGAAGGTGTAGCTTAGTGCCTGTTGCTCTCTATATTAATCACAGATCTCATCAGATATCACAGTCCTCAGGCAGGAGACTTCCATGGAAGGCAGAGGATGTGGAAGAAGCATTGTGGCTAATTAGGTGAATGACAAGAATATCAATTACTTCATTATTAAAGCCACTGTTTCTTCTTTACAGGAGGGGGAACCGCCTCATGAGCAGCAAAATCTGGTTCATGGTTTCTGGCCTTTGTAGCGAACCTCTGGCTCTTGCCTTTCCGTGGTCAATGTACCTGTTTGCCCCATCTCAGAGCTGAAGTCTGTGACAGTAGTGACCCTCCCTCCCTTCCTCCCTCCAGTGCAGCAGATCCTACAGCTCTGCTGGGCCTTCTCAGGGCAGCTTGGCAAATGAAGTTCATTCTCTCCATAGGTCTCCAGAAATTAATCTCGTCCTTCTAAGCCACAGTGTCTTTAAATGAGGTCGACACACATTCTAAAATGCCAGCTTTGCTTTTCCAGAGGTGTTTTTTATCTGTTCCAAAGGAAGGTGTGATGGTAACATGACTGCATTCCTCACACTTACAGCCCACCACAAACCTTGGACAGTAATTGCTGCTTTTGATCCCAAACTCACAGGCCTGTGTGAGAATCCATCTACTGGGAGCAACAGGGTTGCACCACCTTCCTGGGCAGCCACTACACAGCCAAACTGTTGTAAGTCTTCATTCAAATTCCAACTTGGGAAGGAACTGTGTGGAAGCAAACATGACCCCAAAGCTGTGGCGCTACAGGAAGATGCAGAACAACCTTGTCCTGCATGGAGCTCCTGGGCTGGGCATCCTCTCAGCAATATTGCTCCGATGGACAGGAGTTTTCCCCCAGCTGTCATGTATTTCCAAATGTTGGACACAAAGGCGTCGAGCTGTGCGCGCTCTCTGATTTGTGTTTCTCAAGGAAACTGCTGGTGATCCACCCTTCATGTGTTTGGCACTAATGGTGTCCTGGAGCAGAGAGGGGCAGGGATGAGCAGAGTGGCAGGAAAGAGTCACACACAGGGTGTAACATATGACAGCTTGCAAGTACATACATAGAAATGATAAAACAGCAACAGTTAGCATTCTCTATTGATCTGAGTTGCAGGAGACAACTCCCTAATATCTTTGCAGGATACTTCCCCCCCCCCCTTAGTTTGAGGGATTGAGTTCTCATCAAAATAAAAGACAGCTAAAAATAAAAAAAAATTAAAAAAAAACCACTAAAACAACAAAACAATCACCAACCAAACAAGACAAACATGAAACTGGATATAATTAAAAAAAAATAAAAAATTCTATCAGCCTAGCAGTGTATGCAGTACTGTGGCTGTACGTTTGAGATATGCTGTCCATATTTGATCATCTTGCCTTGAACTTCTCCTTCATGGCTCCCCAGGTGTCCACCAGAACACTTCAGTGCTGATATGAAACGCCAAAGAAGGCTGAAGTCCTGGGTCCTCCCTTCCATTGATCATACTTTTGGTGAGGAGTACATTTAGTGATTAAAGCACCTGCACTCATTTTAACTTGTGGTTCGAGTTGAAATATTCAATTTAAATCTTAAAATCTGGCAGTTAAAAGCTGTCGGTAATTGATTCAGTACTCAGAATGGTTTCCCTTTCATTTCCAAGCAAGGGTTCAGATTGATTTTTATTTTTAAATCCACATCACTGTGTCTACTCTGTTATGAATTACAAAGAACCTCCCTGGCTGGTTTCAATCCATTCTAATCTGTCAGTTTTAGGAAGAGACTACAACTATAGGCACTTGAAATTAGATTAATTTCTACTAAGGAGCAAAGAAATTACTGTTTTATTGTTAGCATCTGTGTCAGAACTTGGCTTTCTGAGTACCACTGGGGTATGGAGTTATCACTCTAAAACCTCTGGGCCAACACTCCCATCAGTGCCACAAATTTACTCCACCTCAGGTCATATCTGACTAACAGCAGGGTTGGATCGATGCATTATGCATTGTGGTTAATGAATGTGTCAATGTTTGACCAGTTATCATCTACTGACCATGGCTGAAGCAGCAGAGCAGCTGCCTGGGATCTCTGTGGGTCTTGGGGTGCTGCTGATTGGGCTGGGCAGGCTTTGATTGTGCTCCCCACGCCCTTTGCCTGAGAACATTCAGTGCCAGCCGTCACTGTGTCCTTATGGGTTGCGTGGGGTGTGACCCTGAAAGTCTTTGCCTTTTGACACCCGTATTTTGGGGTGGGATGCAGAGCTCTGCTCTGGGTACCTAAATCACATGTTTTGTGTTCCTTCTTATGCTATCTGGTAAATCTCTCAGTTTTAAATCTATGACTGCTCAATCAAGGGAACAAAGGAGAAAGTGCTGACTGCATTGTAAAACTCCCTGAGCTGTGAGGCTCATAGATCAGCTTTATTTGAGCAGTAACACTTTTTGGAAAAGCTCCTGGCAATGTGTCCCTGGGTTAGATGCATGTTGAATGTATAATTTCCTTTCTACCTCTTCCAAAAAGATGCAGATAGAACAGCAACCCAGCTCTGTTAATAACCCCTTTCTTCTGTAAAGACAAGTTGTTCTCTTCCTCATGCTGGAGAGTGGCTTTTTTATATTGGCGTGCCTTTCAGTCTCAAGAGGATTTCTGGGAGTGGAAGGCACAAATAGGTGGTGCAACATAAATTAGCATAGAGATAGCAAAGGTTATGAGCCTGGTCAGAGACCAAATTAATTACCTTCATATTTCACCTTTCACCAGCTTCTCTGCTCACGTTCAGGTTAAGCTGGCATAGCTCATAAAAAAAATAAAATAAAGGAAAAATAAAAGCAGAAAATAAAACTACAGCATGAAGTTGTGTGCAAACTCAATCATTTGCCTCTGTAGGAGCTTCTCACACCTGTCTGACGACAGGCAGCCATCAGAAGGAAAATCAATATATCTGAATCTATTTTTTTCGTATGACTGGACCTGTGCAATACAGGGAGGAAAGCTGAGCAGCAAGGTGGCAAGCCAAACTAAATTATTTCTGGATGAAAACTGGTTTTCTGTGAACAAACGAAAATAATCCCTTTAGCACTTTCTCACTGGAAATGATGCTTATTCAGATTCAGGTACTGTTGTAAATTAGGGCTCCACTGAATTTTAAGGTAGTAGGAACTAAGAGCCACTGGACCAGTATACATAACCTAGAAATAAATAGTCCTGTCTACATGAGATTTTTGCCTCTATTAAACTTAAATCTTGCAATATGAAGTAGATTTCATATCGTGGCGAATGTCTCAGGAAAATTTTAACAGGGTTTGTTTATGTTTCACTCCTGTTAGACATTTCATATCCATAGACATCATCATGCTGGGTTCTTTCCATGGTCTAGGATGTAGAAGAACATTTATGGCTCTCAGAGAACAGAAAAAAGTCTCTGGTAGCCTTCACATAGTTCTTTTTCTGCATGGGACATTTGCAATATACGAACGAATTGTCTAGGAGCAAAAAACTTTTACAAGTATTTTATTACTTGCCGAATTTCACTGCTGCATCCACGTAGTCCATTTAAGAAATATTGACTGAACAGTAAAGTATATTCGGAGTGAATTCAGAATGAGGAGCTGCATCGCAATCTGAAGGAGATGACCATGCTGAGGTTTGATCCAGTGCTGGATCTGTACAAGAGTTCTTTGCTTAAGCACAGCAGAAGAGAATTTGCATTGGTGAAATGCAAAACAGAGAAATTAATTAGGAAACATATTTTCCAAATAATATTCCACCAGCTCAACTTATGATGGATCTGTTGTTGACAATAATGTAAGATTAGCATACGCAACAATTCCACCTCGCCGTAGCAGATCCATGAAGGGTTTGAGCAGGAGCATCTGGCAGGGAAGGATCTGTAGCAAATCAGAAGGGTGCAATTACCAGGAAGCTGTTTGAGAAGAGGTGGACTTCAAACGTGAACATCAATCAGGGAACTCTGGAGATGCAAACAATGTCTTGGGAAAAACCTGAGTGAATCTCAGTCAACATCTTGCCGTAAAGATGGATCTATAATTTCAGGGCTCTGCATCTCCATGAGGGTTATTTCTGCGGTACTCATGAAACACAATGAAAAGTTGAAACCAAACAAAACGGTTTTTTTTAGATACACTGCTATCAAAAGATCCCTGCTACTCTTTTTTTCTTACCTTAACAACCCCATTTCTCTCTCCAGATATTGGGCCTTGTAACTCTTTCTTCTTGTTAGACAAAAGTGCCGTGCTGAAAATAAATAACTAAACACATATCATTTCTACCTGAAAGTTCAAACACTTCCTAATTATCATTCCTTTTAAGCTGCTGACACCACTCTATATTTTGCCTACACACACCTGTGGATCAAATTCTGATCTAAAGTATTTTGGCTTATTTTAATCAGCGCTGCAGCAGCTCGTGTTCTGCACTCTGCTCTCGCCAACTGGAGCATTTAGGAAATATAAAAAAAAAAAAAAAAAAAAGAGTAAAAAAATCCATCATAATGAGTTTTCCAAAGAGAGCCCAGGAAAATGTTCTGGCTAATGAAAGTACAATGCGAGGATCAGAGTATAATCCCAATTGTTGGTTATATCAGAAAGGTTGAATTTCTCCAAGGACATCCTGTGTTCTACTTTCCATGTCTGCATTGGGCTTTGGCCATATTTGATTGACGGCATTTGTTAATTTTGAATATTAGTTATCTATTTTGTGGATAAGCGCCGAAAATACCAAATCTGGGTGCTGCTGCCAGGTTATACATGTACCAGTGGTGGTCAGCAGCGGGGAAATGCATGCCCACCTTTAGCTGGATGAAAGTCTGAATCACCTCACCCAAAACAAGTGCAAGTGTTACCCTCTTCCTCAGCTGCTCCTGCAGTCAGTGGCAGAAGGGAGATGCCCAGGAGGGCGTTTCATACCCTCAGGGAGTGTGACAGCAGACACACACTGTAGACCAGACATTTATCTTTCCAACAGGTATGATTAGCCCTTCTTCAGGTATGCAAGGGCTGGCGCACAGCCTAAGAACATCATTCCTGAGTTTTTTCATCTGAGTGAGGGGGGAAATAGCACCCTCAGATCCCGCAGCAGAAAGGACTCTTGTTAGAAAGCAGTGCTAACATCTGCTGTAATCTTTTCCTAGTGAAATTAATCCCTACAAAGAACTCCAGCAAAGCCCTATTTGCAACCTGTATTTTTCTCACATTGTCTCAACAGGATTGAGCAGGCATCGAGTGGTGCTCTCTCCAGCAGTTTGGCTGGCATCCTTGGCATGTAAATAATTTCATCACTAAATTGTGGCATCACGCGATTATTTTAAAATCCATGGCACTGCGAGCGCGTAAAACATGGAGAGTTAAGGAGGCTGCTGATCAGAAAGAATCTGTGATGAGATAAGGAAGAAGTAGTTGTGGTCTGCAGAAGGTCAAGCAGTCAGAGGTGCTCACTGGCTTTTGGTTTAGTGTTTCATCATCGTCTTGGATTAGTGTTTCATCATCTTAATGTGGATTAGGTCCATTAAAGCCCCAGAAACCTGAGAGGTAAACAGCAGCAGTTCAGATTGTCAGTGTAACACCCAAAGCACAAGGACCGCTGGCTACACAGAAATATCTGGGGTTTTCACTTCACAGTGAAAATTCTAAGTGAAACTACAGCGAAAGCAGAATTTTTTCTTTCTTTCTCCTTGCCTTCCTGCTATATTTTTTTTCAGCTACTACAATCTCCTAATGTCAGACCTCATAACAAGAGAGGCAGTGGACATGATAGGGATAAATGAAGACAATAATTCCAGAGAAAGGAAAACAATCCCACACAGATCAGTCATATGTTCCAAAGCAGCAAAGAATTGACTGCAGTAAGACAGAGAGACAATCTAAGACTAATAAGTCAAAAGTTATAAACTGAATGCAAACATCCAGTTTAAAGATAAAAAATACCTGGAGTCAAATTATGTGTGTTGATTGGGATGTGTACATTTTTAGGCTTTTTGGTCCAAAAAATAAATAAAAATCAGAATTCTATAAAATATAAAGTAGCCTTCCTACTTTTTCTTAGAAAAGTCATTAGATTGACTCTCTGGTTCATAAACTGAGACAAAAAAAAAGCACTAATGGTAAAACAAGACAAAACCTACATCCCATGATGTGCTGTTTCACCCATGACACCAAGGTAAACATCGCTCATATCATCACTGCCTCTGATGAACCTGAATTTTCTTCAGCTTTTGTGTGTATGCAATGGATATTTCAGAATATGATGTATTCTCCACATGATGTAAGTTGAAGGCTGCAGTAAGATGACTTCCTAAGCAAAATCATCTGACTGGAAGGTCAAAGCGTAGGTTGCAAAACATTACTTGCTCAACTTGTTACCTAAAGGCCTAGGAAAAGGTCAGAGACAGTTCAGCTACATGTGGAGAAGGTATATTCCCCAGGCAGCAGCAGAACCTTCTATTTTTCTTGCTAGATAAAAAATAATTGCATTATAAATATAATTGTTACCATGTTACCAGGTGGTTGGTTTTGTTGGGCTTTTTTTTTTCCCCCTGTATCTTTTTCTTTTTTATGTCTTTGGAAAGTCAATTAAGTAATAAAAATGCATTTAAAAGTACAAGTGACCCTCTCTTAGCCAGACATCTTCTAATAAGAACCAAATTATCTCCTACTGAGTATCACACCGATACACCTGCTTTCTCTAGGAAAATTTACATTAATATAGATAATTCTATCTTGACTTGATGTGGAAAATGCAATAATATTTTCAACTACTGATAACTATCTTTTTCAAATTATAATAGGTAGGAAAGAGGAAGTTGTAGTTATAAACTCTTTTATCCCAAATGAAAAATAGATGAAGCCGCACTGAAACTTGAAACGCTGCAATCTACATTAAGAAAATTATCATAGAATATTGAAATCATAATAAAACTTGGATTTTAAGTGCAAATACCAGTAATTTCAATGCAGACAGATTAATATTTAATTCCCAACTGGTGATAATGTTGTCTAAAATGGAATATTCAGAGATTACACAGGCAGAATCTAAGGTATTTTTCCTCTCTCTAAGGACACTGATGATTTAACTGTAACAGAGACATATTTTACTTGCAACAAAATAATGAGGAGTGCCTCGGTTTTCATTATAGAGCCCTTTCTCTAAACCTAGTCATTCTTTCTGTTCTTTCTCTTATAAAGCCACCCAAAATGTAATTGCAAATTGCTCAAACAACATTCATAAAGGTGGCCCAGGGAAGCTGTGGCTGCCCCATCCCTGGGAGCATCCAAGGCCAGGTTGGACGGGGCTCTGAGCAACCGAGTCTCATGGAAGGTGTCCCTGCCCATGGCAGGGGGTGTTGGAACTGGAGAATTTTTAATGTCCCTTCCAACCCAAACATTTCTACAATTCTGTGATATCACCAGAGACACTTCATGTTCAGATGGAGTGCTGATATATCCAGTCTTGAGAACGATAAACGTCGCACAATTCAAATGAAGGGTGTGATTTTGAAAGAGTCGGTTTGTGGTTCTTGAAATTCAGGGTACACACAGTACGAGTGCAGAGATTTCCAGATGTGAGACACCTACATCTCACCTCTTGTGGGATTTCTGGGACATCGCTGAAGTCCTTCCTTCTCTTTTACTCTACTGGGAAAGCGCACAGAGACAGTGACACAAACATAATACACGCTTCATATTTTACTCTGCCTTGTGTAGTGACTACCCCCCTACAGTTCAGGGAAATCCTAGCTCTCTCTTTACTGATGTTAGCCTTTAGTCAGAAAATTGTGGCTTCCCCTTTAGAAATTCAGCTAGAATACAGCATTGCAAAAAAGTTGAAAAAACATAGTTTTGTAAACAAATGTCTATGTTTCTGATTTTTTTTTTTAAGACTGTTCAATAGTTTATATAGCTCTAAACCATAAAAAAAACATTATTTTACGTAAAGAATTTACTAGCAATATGGCAACAGAAGTTCTAACAGGAACTGGGGAAGGGAGAGAGAGGAAATGTGTACTGAATGATGGGAAGCTGCATACTTTTAATGCTTCCTAACAGCTACCTTCTGTGGCTGTGTAGCACTCAAGTTAGAAGTCTGAAGATTGATTAATCATCCCCTCAGATGCCCCATAAAGTTTTAGAGTTTTTCCCTCGGTAGATGTTTGGAACATTTGGGAAAAAAAAAAAAAAAAAAGGTAGGCAATTTACAAACAAGGACAAGGAAACCTGAATAGCTGTTATGATTTAAAACCATGCATTTGCTGATAAAAGCTGCCTACTCACTTTCAAGTACCTTGATCACAGAGAATTGAGGGAGTTGACTGCAGTATGTCCTACCTTAGTGAAGACGTCTCTAAACTGGGGCATGCCAGCCCTGTGAACCATTGAGTGTTTTTATGCATGACGTGTAATTTCAGAATGTGTTAGTTTAGTAAGTGATGCACTTTCATATTCAAGAGTGCTTCTGAAAGTCTAAAAAAAAAAAAAAGGAAAAAAACCCACAAAAGGGAGAAATTAGATCTATGCTAATTCAGACTAAAGCATAACAGCTGAAAAGCTGCAGGAAAGTATTTTGAGGAAGTTGTATCCTATTGCTGTGGTGTCAATGAAGACAATTTTCAGGTGTCAATGAAGAACTGAAATAGATCTGTGCACTTGAGTCTGGGACATCACTGTGTCTTGAAGGGCAGCACCTGGACATTGGTCATAATCATCCTTCTGCATCCTCTTGTTCACTGGGACTCTTGCATGGGAAATCTAATTTTAAGTGCATCCTTGACATTTTCTCCCTCAGCAATAATTTGACATTTTCCACATCTTATTACTTATGAAACCTGACATCATGTCAGTCTTCTAGCATGAACCTTCAGCCACTGCAGTTTTCCTCCTACTTAATTACAGCCATGATTGAAGGAAAATTGTTAGCTGCTCTTGTGCAGCAAGCACACTTATGGGTAAATGATGACATTTCCAGATCATTCTTCTAAATTTATTAGCATGTTATTACAATAATGAAAATATATGTTTTTATGTGTATTTGGCTATGCATGCATACACATTTACCTAAACATTTTGCAGCACGTGCATCTTTGACAGTGAAAAACCGTTCTGACTGATTTCTTTTCACTCTTGTAAGGTAAACACTTCCAAAGCTATATACATCAGCACTTTGTAAATACCTCTGGTTTTCAGTTCCCACAGGTTTCCTGTGGCTTGGTTACCCCCTTGCAGGCAAGGATTTACCCAATAGAAAACTCTGCCCTAAATAGAAACGAAAGCAGCGTGACTAATTTATAACAGATCCTTTTAACTATTGTGCTTTGATACAGCATCATCAGAAAGACACGAAAAACCCCTCTCTTGTGGTTGTGTGATATTTAGAATTTCAGTCTTTGCACCTGCAGCTTTTAGTATCACTTGTGGCTGTTTGGAAAGCATCATGCAGTAATGAATCTAAAGACATGTTTTCTGACTTGTTCTTACATGAAGCAGAACTTAACTGAACGGTCTGACCGTAAAAGCAGTGCTGAGAAAAATGTATGTAGTGAAGATTCCTATTGCCTCTCTGTAGAAAAAGCCATGGAGCTCTTCAGGAGCTTTCCAGGGATAGATGTCTGTGGCCAGAGACGCACGGATGGGTGGTGGAGCAGAGGCCTGCCACACTCAAGGCAGGGATAGCAAATCCTGTCTTCCCCCTGCTGCTCCAAGGTTGCCGAATCCTGGATGAAATCCCAGAGGCTCTGGGACACCATGGCTGGAGAGGCAGCAGTTGGGTCAGTCTCACGTTGTGCCCCTTTCCCTAACTCCAAAACTCCTGCTGCTTCCCAACAAAGGTGTGAACCCTCTGGCAGATCACGGATAGCACGTAACACTGCATGTAGCTTATTCTCCTGTTTTGCTTTCACAGAAAAACCCTGGTGGATTTACCTCCCAGAACAGATATTTTATTCTGCTGATTGAGGAATTTCAAAAGTTTACCCATGCTCCATATTCAGGCAGTGACACATCCTCTCTAGCCGGAGGTGAAACAATGCATGCTGTTCAAGCATTTTGGGATGGCAAGCTGGCAAGGGAGTCCCAAACTTCAGGGACTGGCTGGTTGGCTGGCATGGCTGTGCTCTTACCCATCTGCTGAAGTGGCAGAGTGCCTGCTTAAAAATTACTCAGCGCCGCAAAAGTGGATTGTGCACTGTAGGTGAAAATGGCACCTTAAACATTCCGAATTGTCTTGTGACAAACAGGTGTTTCTCAGGAATTTTCAGCTGAGTTCCTATCCGTGTCTCTGTGTGTGTGTATGTTTATGTTATACATATATAAGTGTATGCTTGTGAGCGCACATAGATCTGCGTCTCTTTTTCCCTCCAAAGAGAGATTATTTACAACATTTATGTCCTAAACATTTTAGATCCCTATTTCTCTGCCCTTCCCACGTAAGTCAGTGCAGAGATTCAGGACAGTTCCCACTCTTCCAGTCCTGTTCTCTGTGCTGGAGCCCAGCAGTTCCATTCCACAGTTACCCAGGCTCCCGCCTCAGCTGGGAATGGCATGCTCTCTTCTTCCCTCTTTCTCCCAGCTGGCTTCTGAAATCTGTGCAGTATTATGGCTACAGTGTAAAAACAAATTATTTAAAGCTGTTGAGCTCCAGAATCCAACTTTCATATGGAATTTGTAATTGAGGAGCTTGGGGTTTTAATGCTGGCTGTTCTGCTTTCCCTGGTGTTGGACCAGAAGCAGCTGAGACTGATTTTTTTCCCTTACCACCATCGCTCACTTTTCATCTAAAAATGTCAACTGAGTTTCAGGGTGAAGTCTGGATTCATCTGGTCAAATTAACCTTCTCAATACTCTTAAAGCGAGAGCTGACCTTTGCTGAGGTATAACTTATGTCAAAAGGAACTTTAAGGAAATCTTTAGAACTTACGGGTGGTTCTGCAAGTGAGCTGCTTGAAATTAGGAATGCTATTTCTTATATATAGAACTTTTGTCAAAATACAACACAAAAAACCCCTAATATTTTTCTTTACTTCCTGAAACAGAACCTTTAAACGGAGCCTCAGTTTCCACTGTAACAAAGAATTTCAAACTGTGAACCTGTTTTTTTGTCTTGTATGTTTGATATACTGTACAGTAGATTTTAATTTGGAGCATATAGTTTTCACCTCTGTCTTGAAGGAATTAATCTTGAGTATGGTCTTATTTCTTCACTGGGCATTTTGGGAGGAAAAGGGAAAGCTGAGAGGAATTTCTGTGTACCCCAGAACAGGGAAAGAAGAAAATCCATAACTGACATCCACGGTTTTTGAAGACTGAACCCAGTCTATTGCAGGCTCACTGTTGGATTGTATTTTATACAGCGAAAGAAAATGGGGAAAGATAGTGGTGGAAATGACAGAAAAGCTAAATTTGATACCATTGTGTCTGGTTTTAGATTTGGGAGAGTTTTTTAGTCATTACAATACTCAGGGCAGCATGTTACATGTCTCAAGTGTTACCTGATCAAGGGCAATTTGTTGCTTCGCCCTTTTCGGTTTGAAATCCGAGTAGACGTTGACTCTTGACTTACCTTGATCAATATCTTATATTATAGGGGGATTGTAAGGAAAACGTACCCAGGGTCAGCTGCAAGAATTCAATAAGATTAAACCTTGCACACATGACACACTTCTTTTAAAAACACGAATTGCAGGAGTTGCAAGTTCTTTGCTATTTGCAATCATCTCTCTTAATTTTCCTCCCAGAATACAAGGATCTCTAAAAAGGTCCAGGAGCACGGAAATGCATCTGTAAGCCCTGCTCTGCTCTGAGCTCAGAAGTATTTGTAACATTTTCCTTTTACTGCAAATCTTGAATAGATGATTATTTCAGCAACTTAAAACCACGGGGATGATGCTGAAGTTTAACTGTCCCTGCGAAAATCTCAGCTGGGAGTAAAGTCACAAAGCAGAAATTGCCAATAATCTGAGAAAACTGGAAGAATTTATTTCCATGCATTAATCAAAGAAACTTTACTCCAAGTACAAAACAGCCTTGGGAAGTGGATAGTTGCAAGAAGGAGTTATCAGTAGCAGGTTTTAGTATCAACTTGAAATTTAGGTTCCACGGAGATGGACTGAGAATCACAAAGAAATGAGCATCTGTTCAGCTTCCAGTGATGCTAAGCAATCTTATTCCTCTGGCACAGATTTATTTATATGAAGTGAGGCACTGAAACAAAATGTTGGCTTAGCTTCAATCTGGTTTTTTATTTTTATTTTTTTGTTGTTTTTCAATCCAGTGTCATGAAAACCATTTTGGTTTGCTGCAATTGTAAGTTACATTTCCATTTTCATTTTTGGCATTGTGGAAAATTGCTCTCGCCAGGTAAATATTGACAATTTATAAAGGCTCATGCGAAAACTGAATGGAAATTCAGGGGTTGGCCTGAATTTATAAACTTTTCCTGCCACAATCCTCTAGGAAAATAATATAGAGCTACACTTGCATTTTCAAGTGCTTCTGTATGTGAACTCAAAAGCCCAGGGTAGACTTCAAATGCATAGTTTTTGGTCAACTTAGAAATTGAAAAGCAGCTGTGTTTCATATCAAATAAGCCCCCCAAGGTTAAATACTTGGTTTAAAAGTAGGTTGTTTTGGATCTGCCTATAGCCCAAGGATTTCAAAAGAAAGATTCGAAGGTCTTAATGAAAATTTGATCATTGTCTCCTGAAAAAGCAGGGTTTTGTGTGAGAATTCAGCATGTCTGCTTGGGTTGGAACAGCCCTTACAGCTGTGTTTCAGCACCTAGCCAGAACAAAAATGAACACATAACTTACTTTTTCTGCAGCCTCATTAAAATTGAACTAATTTTTGAGAACATTATGCTGTAGTTCCATACTTCATAATAAACTGTTTATTTTGTTCCCATATAAATGAGTGTGAACCATTAAGCTTTCAACAACAGCACCTAAATAACGAGAAGGAACACATTTTTATAATGAGGATAATTGTAATTGCAGAACTTTCCAAGTGATACAGTAAATTTTCTCTCAGCTGTAAGATTGGCCTTCCTGTGAAATAAATGCTTTAGTTTATCTTTAAGTTATTAGGCTCATTACAGAAGCGACTGTATAAAGTTTGGTGGCCTAAATTTTCCAGAACAAACTGACTGAAGTTTCTGCTGTGCTTAAAATCTCTGAGTCTTTGCAAGTATCATTTACCTCCTCACTGAAATCTATTGCGTTTTTGCCTTTTGTGTCACACAATTTTTCCTCTGCTACCTGTCACGTTATTGATAATTAACACACATTAAAATTATTTATACTGATAAACAGGAATCAAAATTTTGTGCACAGGAAAAAAGCCATTGGTGTCCAGGAAAGGCAAATCCACTCCCACCAGCTGCTGTCCTCGTCAGGGATTCCCTGCTGTGTTCCCTGTTGCCAGCCACATAAAATGTTAAAACTCAGGTTTCTCTGGGATGTAGGATAAAAGTCACGTGACTGCAACTGGGTCATCACTTGGAATAATGTTTTCTTTCTGCTTTTTGTACGCAGTAGCCACAGGGCTAGAGGTGGCCAATTAGACAGGGTCTGTTCTGGTCCTTCGTGGAGATAAGCAAAGGGGAAGACAATAAGCAAGAACATCTTCCTGCCCGCCCCTGCTGCACAGGCTGGCACATTCTCTCCTTTCTTTAGGGTTTGGGTCATGAAGGCTTGAGAAAGGCTCCAGTTCTCCTTCAGCCTCCGCTGTCCTTTGAGTTACTCCACAGAATATGTGGGTGGTTATCCTCAGAGGTGCAGTGAATGTGTTTTCTTGTATTTATTTCTAAGGATGTATTTGATTTCCCTTTTGAGGTCAAGGCACATAAGTGATCATAGAGCATTTGGTGCTTCCAATTAGTAGCCTTTCTGGCCCAAAATCCAATATCAAAACCTAATGAATGGCCCTTCAGGGTTTAACTGAATTGCCAGGAAAAAAGGAACAAATCTTCTTCCTGCACTCTATGAGGAATTTATTTTCTTTCCTCTTCTTTTTTTTTTCCCTCAGCTTTCAGGAACACAGATGCGTAGGGCTGAGCTGCTCAGAGTAGCAGACAGATTGATTTGTTCATGTGTCAACTTAACAAAACAAACAGAACGGACATCTAGAGAAGAAATATCAGAGGGACCTGAAGAGATGATGAAAAACGGTAAGTGATGATACACAAAATGATGTGATTATTTATGTAAGGGCTTCCACCCCGCATGCCCCTCTACCCACTGCAGTTCAATCAGGTTTCTCCTTTGAATCAGTTCATCACATAAAATATGAATGAGGATCCAGTGAAACGTTTATTTAATTAACTGTCACCAGGCTGAGACAAAAAGGAAAAGTCTACCCTATCAGAATATGCTAAAAATAAGGATGGCAGCACAACAAAGTGATTGTGTCAAGGATCTGAGCTTTTGTGCAGAGCTCTCCTGAATATCGGTTTGCTTTTCCTGTTTGACTGCTTCACTGTAGCGTTGAATAGTCAGACTGCAGCCCCAAGGCCCGAGGCAATGGATGTTCGTTTTTCGGCAGACACCCAGCCCAGCACTCTGTGATTAGCACCTCCAGACTGAGGCTTGAGCAATTTGGGCCGCTAATGGGCTTTGGGGCTGCCAGTTCTGATACGGGCATTAGTCTGTGCACCCTCCCCTTTAATGTCACTTGTAAATGTTTAATAATCTGACTGTGATAAATGGTCTGGATATTTATCTCCTTCCTCACAGAGAGGGATCCCATTAGTGAATCCAATAATTTCAAGAGGGTCAGGCTTGCTTGCCAGAGGCTCAGGTCGAATTTAGCCCAGGATCCATTTCTTTCCATGCCCTCTGCTCCTACCAGAAGTACCGTAAGGGTCCATTTTTTCACCATCAGATGGAGTGCAAGCTGCCAATTGTTGGTGTAAAAACCAGTCCTGCTGAAATGATGCCCAGCAACCCTGAGGCACTTCAGCCCGGCTAACCCTTTGTTTCCCCTCACACTCGATGTTTGAACATTGATTTACTTGTTCCTGGCTAACAGAAAATTCATCTTTTTCTTCAGACAGACACCAGTTTCTGCTTGTCTCATGGAAGAGAAATTCCATTTAAGTCAACAGAGAGATTTCAAATAAAACAGAACACAGCCGGTGGACTGATCTTTCCTGTAAGATGCCACTGCAAAACCTCAAGAAAAGCTTTGTTAGTTATGTAAATAATACTAAACTACTGTTGTGCTACGCGACTCCTTCTTCTTGCCATTCACTCATTTGTCCCAAACCCAAAATTTGGCATCTGTTTAGATTCCAGTGAAATCACTCTCGACTATTTATTGCTCATGCCAAAGTCGTAGCTCTAGGTTTGAAAAAATTGTCCGAGTAGACAAGTTTTGAACGTCCCCCCTGAGACTGCCAGCACACACTTCACTGAAACACATTGATTTAGCCTCAAGAAATTCCCATTTGCAGGCGGTTTTGGACACACCAGCCTTTTCCAAGTGGTGTTTTAATGAGATACTTGGATCTGATTATGGTGACTCAGAGATCATTAAGAGGGCGAGGAGCTGCCAGGCCATGTCCTGGACCAAAATTAAGGTATCACGAGGACTGTGTGTCCCAGGCTTGCCGTGACGTCTGTCTGCTGCCGTCAGTTTTCTTGGGCTGCTAAATTGGTCTTGTAACACTGATCTGTCTTGTGGATTTTAGTCAGTTGACTTAAGCTTAATATCACTTACTTTTAACTTGTTTTTTATTCTTTTGCACACCTGTAAATACATACAGTGAAATCCTTCTGGAGCACTGGCTCTTGTCCTAGATTTCCCCCTCTGCTGATGGTAAGAAAGTACTTGAATGGTCCCCATAATTTTTCTTCCCATGGACAGGAATGGCATTAAAGCGTAATGCAGAAAATTATAGACAAAAGAGGAGTAATGAATGACAACTTTTGTCTGCTCTGAGATTTACTGTGTGGTTATAAACTCATCAGTGTATCACAGATGAGTATTCTGCCCCACGTGAACGCAGACATGCACTTTATTTTGCCTGGTGCCTGTCATGAGGAGGAGATTTAAATTCCCAGGGAGACAGAGCCACTGTGAGGTATGAAATCAGGTATTTAATGCACTGGACTTTCTGTCCTGCATAGGAAAAGCCTTGCAGAGGACACTGAACATAGTAACTCATAAACACAAATACTCTCTCAGCAGAGGAAATGCCCGTATAAGAAGACAGCTTTGTTTGTGTCAATGGTCCTTGTATTTTCGTGAGGCAGATTCCCCATTCACATTAATATAAACACAAGGAAAAGCCCAGCCTTTCTAGTTTGCAAGGATAGAAAGATGAACTTGGACAAAAAGATCAGGGCAGATCTTTCCCAGCTGCATCTCCAAACTGCTTTCCCTCTGGCAACCTGCTGGGTGCCTGAAAACTGGGGCTGCTAATGCCTCTCTCCAGAAAGCACATCACTGGTGCTCTGAGTGCCAGAGGGAGGAAACACTACAGGAAATGGAGTTTTGCTGCCTCCTTCCCTGGACAGAGTGGGCACCACCCTTCGCTGCTTGCCATGACCTCCTCCCGTGCACTGGGCACAGGCCACAGGGCACAATCCCTGCTGGAAACAGCAGAGCTGCTCACTTGGCTCCCTGGCCAGAGCCTGCCACTGGGGCTAGCATTTCAGAAATCACTATTTGAGAGCACAGACAGGCAGTCAGGGAATCAAGACAGACAACACTAGACACAATTTGATTCCCCTAGGATATTCAGGGTACAATTTGGATTCACAGAGGCTTTTTTTAGCTATGACCATCTTTCTGTGCTGGAAGTTGCCTAGTTCTTGTTCCTTTCTTTTTGTTTTTTTGTTCCTACCCTGCAGATAGACACAGGTTCAAAGACATTTACAAAATAGATCTGAACTAGTGTAATGCTTATTATTATGGACAAGTACAATCTTACATCTGCGAAGTGTTTAGCCTGAAGACTTCCCTCTGCTTTTCCTAAAATTGAAACATACACAGCAATGCAAGTGATCTTTCACCAGCGTGAAAATTCTGACTCAATTTCAACTTAAAGTCTGAGAGCTGCTGAAAGCACTCAATGAACCTTGTTACTGGAATTTATCATGCCCGTCTTAAGGCATCTTGTTGAGTTCTCTGGATTCCTTCTTTGGGTGGGGGGTCTTTGCTAGAAGAACCACCCTGGTTTCTATTCCTAACTTTTCCTTGACTCTTGACACAAAACTGAATGCCTAAGTGACTCTTCTTAAAGAAATCTGGGCCTTTTTACATGTTTGCTTTCAAATGGTGAATAGAGATTTGTGCTGTTTTGGAGTGTTCCGTTGTTTTCCTAGTTTGAATGCTGCCAGCATCTGTGCTTCTGTCTGGTTTGAGTTTTTACATGGCTGTGACCACCCTTATTTTCTTGCCTTCCTATCAGAAAGTGATGACTGAGCCTTTAAGAAGCCTATGCTGAACAGTCACCCCAAATGCTCTCACTATGAGTTGTTGCCTGTTAGAAAGTGTTAGCAACTCCTGCATGGACTTCCCTCTCTTTTTTATTTAAAAAAAAAAAAGTTTGATGCTTTACTCATAGTTTAAAGATATGTTCAGCTCCCTGCTATCATCATCTGAGATCACTACGTCTCACACTTGCCAAAAAGGGATGCAGATGCCTTACATAAAGAAAAATTTCTTAAGTGGAGGAACAATTTCTTGACATCAAGGAAGCATCCTCCAGTTAAAATTTTAGTTAAAATAGAAGGATCCTTTATAGCCTATTTCCTACTGAAGCAGCTGCAGAATATCTTCATTAGTTAAACCAGCCTATATTTTTTTCATAGGAAGACAATAAGAGGTGCAGTTTGAGTCCATCTCAAATACGGATGTCAGTGTCCACTACACTGGAATTGTCTTGGTCTAGGGAAAAAGCATTCTAAAAAAAAACGTAGTCAACATTACGAAAAGTAGACAGCATAAGAAAATCCAAGCTAGGTATGAAAGTGGTATGTTTTGGGTGTGATGAAAAGAGCTAGGGGAGGAAGAGGAGGCTGCACAGACAGGCTCAAGTGTGGGAAGAGCAGGTGACAGCTCCCTCAGCAGCCCCTGAAGCTGTGCTGGGGCACATCCCTTTGGAGAAGAATCAGTGGCAGGGAATGGGTGTAAATATTCTGTGTGTTAAATGGTGATGGTTTTAGTCAAAAGTACGTTTCCTTCATGAACCCATATTTTTCTTTCTTAAACAAGTGGCACAGCCTTTCTTCTTCTAAACAAAAACATAACCAGGTAATTCCTGGGAAATGGAAACGTGTTTCCAATAGATATGTGTACTCATGAAGATACAAGAAGGTGCTGTAAGCCTGGGGAAGCCATTTCCATTTCATGCCAAATTTATGTAGGTTTTATAAGTCTGTGTTGCTCTCCTGTTTCCCCCAAATGATTGTTACCTTAGCAACTGCCAAGTTGCATACACACGCTTGCTCCGGCAAGCAGAGCTTAACAAAGTAAAGTATCAGTGTTTAAGGAGTCACCAGGAACACTGTGTCTATTTTGCAGTTTTTAATTCTCATTTATACTCACCTATATAAGTGGTGCATTCTTTTATTTCAAATTTTCCCAAAAAAACCTTCTTTGAAACCTTTCAGCAGCTAGTCAGCCATAGCAGCAGTTTTGTCCTTTCCTCTTCTTTCAGCTTCCCAACTATTTTCAAAAACTAATATTTCATTCATAATAAGAGTGATGAAGGCTACAAGGTCACTGATGTGTGTGGACTGGGTTAGGATTGAGCTGAATTGGGTAAAACACGAAGCAAGGCTTCGAGTGCCAGATGGTTCATATTCACAATTTGTGTCCATCTGATGCACATTTTGATCCACAGACAGACCATGACATTTAGCATGGAGGAACATGTTGGGATAAAATTCAATTTAATTTTGAACTTTTTACCAGTCACTTAAATCTAATTATTATTTTGTGGGATTTGAAGAAAATAAGTTAAAAAACCATCTTTTGTTGTCTTATCCTCTGTACTGTTTAATTTAAATGTGCAGGAACTGTAACCTTTTCTGCAGTAAATGAATACAGGTGCATTTTACATCTATCATGTTAGGTTATTCTTCCCCTTTCCCCACAAGGTACCCATCAGGCAATCCTCCATCTAAAGAAATGCATGTCAGTCTGGGCTGTCACAGGAGCACCTTTGTTTGTTCCAAGCAGCTTGTCAGAGAGGCCAGGCTTCATGCTTGTTTTCCAGCTGATTTCATGAGATGTAATCAGACAAGTGATTTATCCCAGGTCGTACACCAAGTCACTGGCTAAGCCAAGACTGTAAGGTTGTGGGATGCTCCTCTTTCACACGGTTTTGTTTCATTTACTTCTGCCACAAAACACTATTCCTGTGCTGAAGTCCCAAGAAAGTGATCTCAAAATTGAATATTATTAATATCAATGAAGTTTTTTTCTGCCCAGAGTCTTCGGGGTTGGTTTTTTTTGTTGGTTTATTCGGTTGACTGTTTTACAGCAGTTGTCTTCCTAGATTTGTTTTTAGCGCGACACTTGACTGGAAAAAATCAATTTCTTCAATTTAAATATCCTGCTGAATACACAATTTGGAAGATATTTCTCACTTCATTTTGTTCTAAATCCACTAGAGGCCACTTCTATGGGACATTATACCTGTAATACAAAGTATGAGCCACTAAGAAGAAATAGACATCAGGAAATTACACCAAGTGTAATGAGCTTAATTTGAAATCTATTTCAAATTGGTTTTCCTATACAATGGCTGAAGATCATCAATTCAAGGCAATTTTCTGGAGGACTCACATAGCCACACCATTGGTACTCTCAGAGAACCTGTTCTCGGGACTGTTGAGGTTTTTATGTACAGAGTTACACAGGTAAATAAAGAAGTAGGCAAGGGTAGGCCTTTTAATTTTGTACAAGCCTTTTAATTTTCTATGTGCTTGGGTCATAGTCATCCAGTTCTATGTCAGCCAAGGGAGGCGAGAAGAACATGAAGGGAAGGAAGAGGAGGAAGAGAGAGATTAAAATCCAGAGCTTCACTGCTTCATTACTTTCTCTTACAGGTTGCTCTGTCATAGGCAAAAAGTCAAAATCAGCATTTTAATAAAGTGCATTACAAGAATTTGTTTCCCTTTCCTGCAGCTGAAACAGAATTGAGCCCCCCATTTATCACAGCATCTCTGCATTCCAACATAGTGTGCAACCAGAGTTTTATTTTATTGAAACATAGTTTTAAAGTTAAGGCATTTCTTTTATATCCTGTTCCCTTTCAGCCTTCTAGCTCTGGTCTGTTGCAAATATTTATACCAAAACCTTTTTTGTGGTTGAACATTCTAATCACATTTCTTGGGCCTGTGAGGTTTTTTCTGAGCAGTCTGTAAAGGAGTGTAGGACCTCAGAGCTGAACATTGAAATGACTTAGCTGGGAATCCAGTCATTCTCTTGAAAAAGAATTTATAACAAAAGAAAAAAAGAAGAAATAGATTTAGAGTCTCATAACATGGATGATCTTCATTGCAGGGGACTGCAATTCTTTCAGCCTGTCATAGACCTGTTTGGGGTGTCAGGCGGTGAAGTACCTGTGCAAAGATGGCAGAGAACTAGAGCCAGAGAAGAATAAAACAACAAAGGACTGTGTATTTCCATTAAATGTGAGGAAAGAAGTAAAAAAGGCCTCGCTTGACAGCTTGCAACCAAAAATATTATCAGGCAGTGAGCAGAGAGCAATAAACTGCAGCTGGATTTAGTGCAAAACGATGTCAAGCCATGTTGTTTCAAGAAAAAATTTAAATGAAAAATGATGGAGTTTTTCCAATTATGAAAAACACGGCAGTATAAACAATTATTTTGAAATTTTCTTTCATTTCTGGTCTCTCTTCCCAATTCCAGAAAAGACTATTAGCATTGCTAAATACATAAATCAATATTGTATATTCTTTTCCCTTCTTCACCAATGGTCTCTAAAATGTGACTTATCAAGTATAAGGTCAAAGGTGAAAGCTGTTTCCTAAAATAAATTTTTTTAAAAATCCCCATCTTAACTGAATTAGTTTTCTTGGGTGGGTAACAGCAGAGGCTTGGGTACTGTGCTGATGTAATGATGAATCTCACTAATGAACTAATTAGCCTGCCTACGCACACTGTGTTGTTTCTCAGTGCTGTATCTGATAAAGATATTTGAAAATAAAAGTATTATCATGGGACAGAAATCCTCTGCTGCTTGCCAAGCTCCAGTTTAGCTCTAGTTTGCCTCACTTAGATTTTCCTTTTATTCTACCACACATAAACAACCTTGTTTTGTATTTTCCACCTCCAGTTTTTAGTTGCTTCTTGAAAGTCAATAAAATATAATGGTTATCAGGAAGGACAACAAGCTAGAAAGTATCAGGTATCTCAGTGAGAAACTTCCGAAGAAATTACTATGTTTGGCATTCACATTCTTCAGAGGTACGATAACATTTTCCAAACTTAGAGCTGTGAAAGGTTAATATTTGCCAAACTGTATAAAATACTTAAACACAGGCTATGCTGAAGCGGAAGAACAATATTTTTTATTATTATTAATGTAAATAATGGATGAACTAACCACTGTGACAGTAGCTCTGCGTTGGCAAAGTTTGAATATATATGAGTGGAACATATATTTACTTAAAGTTCTTCTAAATAGTAGCTGATAGCTCGTGAAGTCACAGGTGCTGGTCATAAATTGATATTCTCAGCACAAAAGAAACTTCTTTTAGCATACTTTGCTTCTGGAGGGGGTACACAGAAGCTAAATGGTCTAGTCCATAAAGAAGGGTGTGCATTAGATTGAATCCAGAAAAGCTCAGTTGCCACCTCTCCATATGTGCTTAACGGCTAAATCTATTAAACATTCCAGCACAAATGCGGCAGCTGGCATTTGGGATGGCTCTCCGTGGAAATGGGACTTGAAGAAAGCCTCTATGGATCTCAAAGCATCCATTTCAGTAGCTCTTCCAGGAGAAAGGGAGTAGATCTTCTTCTGAAGTGCCATAGATGATCTTCCTGTCTCAAATCGTTGGGGTCATTATAGTTGATGGCAATGGCAGTGTGGAAGAAAAGAGATGAAAGCAGAACAAGGCTTTAGCCCAAGCCCACAGCAAAGTTCAATTCAGATCCAGCTGTCATAGCTGAAGCCTTTTTTTGAGGTTGGGGTAAACCACACGTTCCTTTTGTTCCATGCCAAGGCTTTGTTGAGGATTTGAGGTGTAAAAGATCTGTCTTCAGCCCAGCTTCACTCCCATTCCCATCCCAACCTTCCCCACTTTTGTGCTCTGGGACACCAGTGCCCAGGGATGTAGATTATCAGCTGTCTGTCACTTAACAGAGTTGGTTCTACTTTTGAACTACAATCCTTTGTGCAGACAAAATGCATCAAAACAACCATTCCAAGTAGTGAAAAGGCAGAGGGGAAACTTGGCTTTGTATTTCTGAAGTGTCAGAAGAGCTGCAGGATAATAAAGAGGCCGTTTGGGGAGCACAGCATCTTTAAATTCATTGGTCCTTTTTCAGTCGAAGAAGCACAGGCTGAGCAGCAGCCACACTATCTCAGACTGGAGAAATCTGCCAATCAATCACTCAATAATAGTGAGTTCAGCACTAGCAGAACATTTTGTCAGATCGGTGCTAAAGCAAGTGGGGATTAAAAAAGTTAAAAGTAATATTGGGCTTGAGGGCTTTTTCCAGAGCCCACTGTTTCAATAGAAAGACAGGTTCAAGCTGACTTCAGGATAGTGATGATGCCATATCTCATGCCAGACGTGGCCTTCATATCTGATCTTTTTTATACTGTGCTTTTAAACTTTGGAGCTTTTTTTCACTTTCTGGTAACATACTGAAAGAGAAAAACCCAAGCACATATAAAGAGGGAAGGAGAAAAAATAAGGAGTAGGCCCGTGATTCAAAGCAAAGAGAGCTATCATGTCAAAATGGGATTTGCTAACCGAGTCGGCCGATGCAAACACCTGTTGGTGCTTTTCCTTCCTAAAGCCTTGACTAAAGAAATCAAGTTAAAGGCAGCTAAAATGATCTTCCCAGCCTTTACCTGAGGACAGGGTAAAGTTTGAGGTATAAAGTTACAGAACAATGTGAAACCCAAGTCACTGGAACCAGTGAGACTTCCCCACAAAATGGGGCCAAATGACCCAACAAGTTCTGCCTCCCAGAGGGCGTTCCTGTGGCTCTCTATCCCTCCCTCTGCTTCCCAACATCTTCCCTGGGCAGCTGAGAGCTGGAATGAGCAGCTCCTGGGAACAGAGTCAGAGCAGGCCAACAGCAAAATGGAGGTGATGCTGGCATCCCGAGTGTTCCCTTCGTTGCCAGAAGTTGGAACGGTGGGCTTCAAAAGGAAAATGGGACAGAGAAAGGAACACAGCAATTATCCCCACCGGTGACTACAGCAGGGATGGAAACAAGCAGAAATGAACACCTTACTTTAGTCTAAGCTGCTGCTGTGTGCCAATACTGACAAGAGCACAGCGTGTAAGGCTAAAACAAAGCTATGTAAAATGAGGGACATCCATATGATGAGCTCTGTGGGGAGGTCAGAAAATCCAGAAGAAATTCCTGCTATGCAAATGGCTGGAAAAACTTGTGGCAGCTGGGAGGTTGGGATTATTGCTGCTGCTTTAGAAATCCCCTTGTCTGCACCACATTTTAAGAAAGAAAAGTGAACAAGATCACTTCTTAGCCAGGGATTTCTTTTATACGTACACATCCATGCGTTGCAGTCTTCTAAACATTTCAGTTTTTGCTCCTCTTTGTAAATCTTCCAGGTTACAGTGTGGTTATGATATGACAGGCAAGATGTGATTATTGTATTTTTCCTCTATTGCCTTCTCTCAAAAACCCTATGAAATGAAACATTACATAGGTAAGCTATCTGCATGCTTGATAATTTCACTCTATAAATAGAAAAAAGAAAATAAAGCAGAGGAAATTGTGATTCATGGAATCTCTTTGTTCTGCTGATCTTCTTATGCCTTGAGTAGTTCCTCTCTCAGTTCAAGGGAAAAAAAATTCTCATTCTGTTTCTTCAAATATGCACCTTTTTTTACTGCAGGAGTGAGACATCACGTGTAAGCTGGAGATTTACCCAGCTCCCAAATCTAGTCTTGTGTACTGCTGTTAGTGTCTGAGCAATTCTCGAGAACTGTATCACCTCTTTTCGCAATTATATGAGATTTTGTTTTCCTTATCTGCTTCTGTTTAATCATCAGGGTTGCAGCAGAGAAGAGGAGCAGATGTGCTGGAGGGAAGGATTTGGCTTGGGTTGCCCAAAGAAGAATTGTGGAAATGTAGTAACCATGGACCCAACCTCAAGTTTTTCTTTTTGAAAATCGTTTCTATGGGAAGTTTTCAGCCAAGTACATCCAAGAATTACTACTAAGCTAAGAAACACTGCAGTAAATACCTTTTTATAAAAACTATATTGATATTTATATTCTACCTCATAATGAAAACTTCATTCAAAATTCATACTCTTTCCCTTTAACTTTTTTTTTTCCTGGTAATTATTCATTGATGTAGCCACACTTAAGCAGTACTGTTTCTCTTGACACTTGTACCTCTCTGAATTATGCCTCATTTCTCTTCAAGCATTTTTAAATTAAGACATCTAGAAATCATCTACACCAAGCTTCTGTGGCAGATGAGAGTGTGATGAGAGGCCTTTGCCCACTTGTAAGTTCATATTCCTTGGCAAGGGCAAGATCTCACCCCACTCAATGTGTGATAGTCAGGCACCGAAGGGCTCACAATTTCTTCTCATGAGAGCTTCCTCTAAACACCATCCACACATGAACACATTTAGCAGTAAGGTTGAGTTATGAGAGCTCTTGGGGAATCTTTTTGTCCTGTGAGCCTGAGAACTATCATTTCTGCCTCACTCTTAAGTAGAATGGGAAAGCTTATTTGCTAGGAGCTGCTGGAAGTGTAGAGTGATGCTGTGGCTTTTGGTGTGGGGTTATTCTTACATCAGTCACAGTTTCTCTGAGACAGGGCAAGGCTAGTCCTGTCAAGTAGTTCTGCCTGGAAAAGGCACTGCTCCCTCCTTATGTTTGCTCAGCCTTTTGTAGTGTTGAGTAGCCAACTCATTGCTCATAAAACAACAAAACTCCTTTAGCGTTTGCAATGCAATAAGGATTGATCAGTGGGTGATGGAAAGTCACCTCTATCTTTTCTTGCACTGCAAGATAGAATCTGCCTTACATTTATTTTCTGTCTTTTCACCTCTTTAAGTCTGCACATCTCTAAATAGTGCTTATTCAGGTGTTTCATAAAACTATGTTTTTTAAATTTAGGGAAACTATTCTCCAAACAGGTGGGATGCTGATAGATATCTGGAGTACCTGATGATGTATGGATGTTTAGGGGAACTCAATTACATCAAACAGGGCAAAATGAACAGTACTCACAGCCAAAATATTTATCATAAGAGCACTGAAATACTTTCCTGGTCTAGCAAATAATGGTGGGTGTTGTAATGACAAAGCATAACCGGTTCTGAACATCTCAAAGTGGCAGACCAAGCAGCTGCAGTATTTCTTGTTTTGGAGGATGATAAACAGAGCTGTGTTATGAACCCTTCCCCTTCCGATGGAAAAGAATTTGTTCTACTAAGGCTGCTGCCTCCATCACCTTAGTAGGAAATAAAAAAAAAAAAGAAATGTTCTCAGTTAATCCTGAAGGCTTTCAAGATGAAAGTCAGCAAGATGAATGAGTACAGAAAAATCACCATAATATGTGGGCTTATTTTTTCCATACTCAGAAATGGAAATTAATCCCTGCCCTGAGTATTGGGAGATGACCATGGAAAGGGTGAAAGAGAGGTTAGAAATGTGGGATTTTTGAAAATTTTATTTATATCGGAATTATTCAGATAGCTGCTTTCCTAATGGGAGAGTTGTAGGAGAGGAGCTGCAGGTCTTTGTCTTGCAAATGTTTTTTTTCAGATACATGTAGTTTCCTGAAGAGCAAATTCTGAACAAATTCAGCACCAAATTCCGAAAAGCATGGAGGCCCACCCCAGGATACCTCGTGTTTGCTTTTACTGCTAGGCCCTGTAGTTATCTTTTAAGAATCACCTCTGGGAGTAAATTAAGCAGTTAAAAAAAAAAACAAAAAACCAAAACTAATAAAAAAATGGCTGTGAGGAAAAGATTACTATGAATAAGAGGAGCAAGGAGAGACACAGAAGGCTGCTGTGATATACAGCCCAGAACCCAGGGTGGAGGTCACTTTGTCATTGAACTGTCTGTGAGCACAGAAGAGGAGAAAGAAAAAGCTGAGACCTAGAAAACCCCCACAGGACATATAAGAAATTGTAGTAATGTATCTAAAAAAAATAAGTGTATGAATTGTCAGTGTTAATGAGGTCTAACCTGGTCTTGAGCAAGGTTTCAAAGAAGGGAAGGGGATGGAAATTAGAGGTGAGAAGGATTCAGTGCTGGCTCACCTGGCTGTTGTTCTGGAAGTGGAAGGCAAACAGTGGGAATACAATGAGCTGGAAGGAAACCTTATCCACATTTGAGACAGCCTGGAAGTATTTTGGAAGCCTAACTTTCAGAAACTTGATGTGGGTCACAAAGTGCTCTCCTTGGGACAAATCACTGGTACAGTTCTGCAAGGATGTGTTACATGGGTTAGGAGGAAAATGACAAGATATAAATCTCTTGAAGACAACCATTAGAGATAATTGAGAAATGGATGATACAAGGAATGATGAACTCACAAGCTGATACAGAATTCACATTCGTCTGTCTCATCAAGATCTATAATTACACAAAATTACAAATTAAGAGTACTTTCATTAGGCTCACACGTAAAAGGAAATGGCTTTTCTAATGATACAAGTAAATCTGCACTGGAGGCCCCTCAGTGCCAGAGCCAAATCTTTTCTGGCAGCTTAGCAGGGCCCCATTACCTTTTTAAGGTGAACTGGAAGAGCTGAACCCCACACTGAATTTGGAAGTACATTAAGCATAACTAATTACACTGAAACCTCCCCTCAGCCCATCTCCTGTTTTGTCTCTGCCGCTGGGGCTCCGGTGTCTCATTTGTGAAGTAAATTAAGGCAATTGTTCTGGACGAGCCACTTGTTTCACCTCTTGAGCTCAGTCTTGTGTAAAAACACAGAAGACTAAAATTTAAACAAATAAATGGGATTATTTTGTGTCTGTTTTTGCATAATAATATTGTAATTCTCTGCGAAACACTTCTCCTGTCCCCACAGCCTTGTATTGCTTAGCCAAACAGAATAAAATACATTTGGAGAAGAGAGAGAAACAAAAGTATTCCTCTGCGTTACCTGGATCCTTTGCTTTGTGTGAAATAGGTGCAAGAGCCTTATCTGGTTGCAAACCCTGGGGCCGAATCCAGCAATCAACATTTAACACAGAACTAATTGCAGTCAGTTTGAGTTCCTGTAGCTGCAGCTACAGTTCTTAGTGGGAAGCCCTTTGGAAAACCCTTACTTGCACTCAACTTCTGTCTAAAAGAGCACCAGGGCTGAGCTCAGTTGGACTGGCATGACTGTGTTGGAAAGGGTAGAGCTAGGTAGCCTTCAAATCCTCTTAAAACAGCTTTCCTTGGATTTTAATGTAAGTCAATGGCAACTTTAGGGAAACTTTTATGTCACAGAAACAAAGAAGTGACCAAATTAATGAAGGTAACAACAAGTTCAGGGCCTTGCCAAATGTGCTGTAGGAAAGCTTTCCCTTGTGAGAGCCCACAAACTGCGGGCATGGGGACTATCCAGCAGGACAAGCCCTTCAGGGAGAGCTATCCAGCGGGATATGGCACTTTCTCTTTCGGCAGTACGCAGAGCATGAGGAAAGCTGAGAAAAAAATGCCTGAGTAAGTGCTGAGACTGTTAAAGTATCACTTAGAAAGATGGGGAATTAAGGGATTGTAATTTTGCCTGTCTTCACCAGAGTCAAGATCTCAACCAAGATATCCAAGTCAATTTAAATATAACTATAGTCTATAATGAATTAAAATAATTACATTAAAATATAAATTACGTCAGTGAGATTAGTGTAGATTTAAAAGAAACGTAAAATCTGATTAAATACACGAGTCTCATGTATAAGAGAAAGTTTAGCACTTCTTTAGCTATTGCAACTGTAGGCTGCAATGATGAATAAAGAGAAAATAAAAAGAAAGAGGATATTTATAAAGCCTTTATGATCAATGTTTTCTGATTTCTTGACATCTTCTCATAGCTTTAAAATATCCTACTTTCCTATGGAATTTACCCTGAAATAAAACAAATATCATAGCTGCAGCATCCTTTACAGCACAGAGATATCACAGGCAGGCAAGGGTCTCTAAAAGGTTGCTGAAATCAAATATGTATCAGACATCTGTCTAATCCCATTAAAATAGAGCTTTAGAAAAGATGACTTTAAAATAATCCTCTTGGATCAATTTGCCAGTAAGTCCCATTTGGCCACACCCTCCTCAGGTTGCATTACTCAGCTCATTTTCTTCCCGTAATCCTACCGGCCTCCTGTGTGCTGCAGATCAAACAAAACGGAGAATTACGAAAGCAGGGAGAGAAAACTAAATAGACAATTTGCAAATGTGCATTGCTTCAACTGAGGAAATACTAATTTTCCTCACTTCTTAAATGGACAGAAGTTTAGTGAAGAAAAGCAAAATTCAAGTCAGAATGGATAAAGGGAGAATAAGGGATGTGTCCTCTTACTCCTCATTCAGAAAGTAAGAGATACTGCCAATATTTAAACCCTCTTTTCCTTATTGCTAGGAACAGAGTGCTATCAGCAGCTGATCTGGAAAGAAAGCATTTCATTTTTTCAGCAGAAGCCCAAATTTCCCCCTTCCTAAGTGCCCAAGAAGGTCTGTGCAAATATGCTTTGCTCTCAACAGAGCGCAGATGAGCAGCAGGCAGCTCCTTGTCTCTGTGTCCTGCATCTGAGAAAGTCATTATTTATTAACAGCTCTGTGGACAGAGACACCTGGAGCCCCTTCATTTCCCCCGATTGCCTTAAATCCAGATTTGTCCAATGCTCCCTACAATTAGAGAACCAAATTTGGATTCTAGCCTTTTTCTAAGAATTCGTGTTTAGGGCTCACATTTTTGCTGCTTCTCCCCAGCAGAGAATTAGTTTTCTTTATCCTCTCCAGGAAGACCTCCTGTCTTTTCCCCATCTGAGGAGAGGAAAGAACAGGCCATTTTATCAGCAGGGAGCACCTTCCTCTTCTCAGGGCTGGAGCAGCAGGGGCTGGACAAGGGTGCAGTGGTCACCTGCTTTTGTGAGGAGCTGCAGCTCTGCCTCTGCTCACAGAGATCAGAGATGCTGGGTGGCAGAAAAAAGAGAGAAAAACCCATCTCACTGGTTCTGCTGGAAAATAAGAGAGAAATTGTGGAAGGGATTTTCCAGAACTTTTAAGGATTTAGGGGTGTTAATTTCATCAGATAAAGTGTATTTAAAGCCAAAACATTTAAAAAACAAATTAAAAAAAAAACAGTTTAAATTCATATCTAAGTTCATAACATAGAGGAAGCTGATGAATAATAGCTTTTACATAGTTAGAAAACCTAACTATAGGCTTCAACAGGCACATATGTTTTAATTGCTCACAATTTTTTGGGAAAGGAATGTATCATGAACTTTCTATTCACTTGTCTGCCAGTGGGTTTGCCCCACATGGATATCAAGGACAGATCAGATCATTCTCAAAAGAATTTGACCACTCTTTCCTTTGCCTTTTTTCTATAACCGAACCATCTACAAGATAAGCAGCGGTTTTAGACCTCTTTTTATCATGCAAGAAAAGTGGCAGCATTTAGATTCAACTGATTGCTGAAAAGTGAATGTGCAAATGTTCATTTTAAATGAGCATTTTTTTCTTTGAAACCAAGCACAGCCTTCCAAAAGGACTGAATTTTACTGACAATTAATTTTCAAATAGTCAATATTGAATAACACTAAAGGCAAAAAGAAGAACTAAGTCCTGGAGATCCTAAGTCAATGAGAAACAGATTTTTCAGGTCTTCTCCTCTGCTGTTTCATCCAACAGCTATTGAGATTTATATGGTACTGGAGAGAGACAGGAAGGAACACTGATCCATTTGTACATGCATCAGACACCCCTGCCAAGTGCAGTTAACTCCTTCACTCTATTTTTCAAAGCCTTAACCTCATTCATGGCAGTTCTCACCTGGTTAAATGCACCCATCTCCATTGGTTTCAATCAAACTGAGCACCAGGCAAAGTTCCAGGTGTGTTCCTTCAGCCAGCTAATACCACATTCCATTATCTCTTCTGGAACTGATGCTTTTCACTGAAGAGACTCTGCTCCCTCAGTCCATTCTTACCACTGTCAGGAAGCAATATCTCCTCTGCTATCCAAAAATCTTCATTGAACTCTGGAGTTTTGTAATCCAGTCTATCACCATTGAACTTAACATTGCACATCTGCAAAGCGTGGTTGGGTTATCTCACATATTTAATTTCTTCTCTTTGTCTCCATCTCCTTGCCATGCCTTTTTTAGTTGTGCATTAAAATAAATCAATATCCTGTTTCACAGGAGCTATCACAAAATGCAAATAAACTGCAGGGAAAGGATTCTGGAGGAGAATTAAGATGAGATAAACCCTCAGGTTACAACAACATCTTATTTTTATCACAATCCCATTTAAAAAAAAAAAAAGAGATGATCAATGCCTCCACCTTCCCTTCCCTAGGTTTTCCTTTCAGAAAGAGAGCTGAATGAAGACATAGGAAACATGGCAGCATTATTTCAGGTGAAGCCAAGCATGTGCTTTCTGTGCTTATGGCAATTGCAACTCTCTCTGGCAATATGAAAGGCAGAAGTATTTAAATTAGCATTTATGAAGAAGTCTGAATTAAGTTTTTGCTTTCTGTCTCAGTTCTTTATTATTACATACAGCTAAAGCAGAGTATATAAAGATACATTGAGAAGAATTATCAAACCATGAATTTTTGAGAATCATTTTAAAAATCTTTAGAGAAAATGTCAAGATACAGAAGCTGAAAGATGGCGGCAGTTGGAAAACTGAAGAAGTTTTAGATTGTGGTTAAAAGGAAAGCCAAGAAATCAATCACAATTGTTAAAAGTTGCTGCAAGAAAACACTGCATATGACAAAAGAAAGGGCACACTCAGAATACATCAAAGAGAAAAAAACCACAATCAAGACATCTTAGAGATGATGTGATGTCCTCCAGTTCTTATTCTACTGCAGAGGAGAAATAAAGAAATGACAAACGAGGAGCGTTTAGTTCACCTCAAGCATGTGCAAAAAAAATCTAAAAAGAGAAAATTTAAAAATTAAATATGATCCGTATCACAATTAGAGCTAAACAAATGACAAAGTAAAGTTACACATCATAGTAATAAAATGCTTTTTGCAATGGCATGACCCTTAGGGATAAAACTGAAATGCTCTAGATATTTCACTGTTTCCAGACCAGCCAGTAATGACGAAGAAAATCACTCCCATGAGAAAAAATAAGGAAAAAAATAAATGGCAAAGAGAAAAGAGAAAGGAAAAATTAAATTTCATCTTTCTCATGAAAGGTTTTTTATGGTTAGATGTATGCCTCAGCCAGAGTTAAAATTTCCCCTCTGTAGCTCTGACTCCTTTTCTGCCAGATGGAGCCCCGTACTCCCTCAGGTGGATTTCTGCAGAGAAGAAATGACATCCAGTGACTTTCCCCCCTGTTTTCAGTGAGTTTGATCTGGGTAGGCAGCCCACCTGTTGCTGCTTTTCAGGAGCAGTCCCTTTTTTCACAGCTGAAGTTGCTCATCCCAGACAAATGCTCATAAATACATTGACGCATCCCTTCCTTTGATACATCTGTCTCCTCTCCTGTGGACTGACTCCCTTCTGCAAGAGTTTTGCTCCTTTTAATTCCTTCTGTTCAAACTCAAGGCGTTGTCCACATGCCTTTTCAGGTCTTTGTGCATTAAAGGGTTCAAGATTACCCAGGCTGTTCAGAATGACATAATTGCTGCCATGTGCTGTGAGGGTGGCAGAGTCATCTCCCAGTCGGACAAATTGATTTGCTTTATGAATTCTAAGAAGAATTTTAAGGAATTCAAGATGGGGCCTCACAGAGCTAAGGGGATTAGAGGAGTTGATGATGCAGACATCAATTGGGAAGGAATAAAAATGCAACGCAAACTGTAAAGAAATGATTTCTATGAAGGAAGCCCTGTCACAGTGAGTGACTCAGCAAAGTGTCAGCTCCATGCAGTGAGGGGAATGGAGGAGTACCATCATGATTATTGACAATATATGTGTGTCTGTTGCAGTGAAGGATGCCCCTGTGAACAAAACAAACTCAACTCTAATGTTCTCCCCACAGAAAACCATATGGCAGCAGAGCTTGAAAGCCTTGAGGAATGATTACTGGATTAGTACAGGAACTTGTGGAGAGAAATTCATTTGATGTTGTCTCTGAAGTGTCTCAGAACAAGTTCTGTTTGCTTTAGGGAGAACTATGCATGTGAAGTGTTTTAGAAAACAGTTCTATAGGTTGGTAAACATGGATTTATCACTATTGAAAATATGATGCCTATTTGGACAGCTGGATGAGTGTTCTCTTTTAAGCTTCTGCATTTTAATCTTGCTTTCTTTATCAAGAATACTTACTGGGGAAAAATTTTAATGGAAGCCATCTCACAACCTACAAAATCACTGGTACAGGGTGTTCAGGGATTTGATCTTTAAATTAAAAACACATCTATTTCTTTCAATGTCAGGCAAATACTGGACTACAAAATTTCGGCCAGAAGTTTCTGCATGTAAGTTGACTGTGGCAAGGTGTAAAGTTTTGACATTTACAAGAGGTACTGACTAATAATTCAAAAATTAATGCAATTTAATATAGATGTTGGAGCACACATCTGAATGTATGGGGTTTTTACCCTAGTGCAGTGCTGATATGGACATTCAAACAAATCAACAAATTTAACTCAACCCATCATAATACATTATATTCCTTGCCTCAAGACATTAACAAGGCAAGCAGTGAAGTTTTTTTAAAAACGCCAGATGCATGTCTGAATAAGAACAAAGAGCCAGCCCCGCTCTGTTGTGCTCAGATGACATTCTTTGAGTTTCTTAACTTCTAAAGTCTCCATACACAGCAACTGAACTCAATAATATCTCAAGGCAGTAATGAATGCCTTCATTAAAGTCAATTTGAAATCAATGATAAAGTAAATGAAACCAGTGTAACTCCAGTGGAAATTCAGTCAGGTCCAAAATTCTGGCAGGCAATTGTGCCCATGCAAGCTGCTGGATTATGTCATACTGATTTACTTCATCAGAATCAAGCCCCACGTACTGAAATGCACCTAGAGGGCTGTAGTTTTGATTCAGTCTGAACTACTTGGACTAAAAGGTGAGGGGAAGACTTTTCTAAGCTCAGGCTTCCCTTGACCTCCCATGTTTTACCGCACTTAGTCACCAGAATAATCATCTCTCTCACAGTCGTATTGACTCACTCATTTACAAACAGTCTCTCCATCTTTCAATGGGATATGCTCACGTAAAACAGCCTGGCATGGAACAAAAGGCATTTTTTCAGAAGATTATTTATACCTCATGAACTTGGGCCAAAGGTGTTGTGCTTCAGCCCACGTGAAAGATGATCCCATCAGGTAAATAAGACTACTTTCAGGCTGAAAATGTTGCAGATTTTCTTTTTGGAACTTTGTTCCATCTATTTAAAGTAGTAAATGCCTGAGAAATTAAATGGTACAGTGTGTAGTGCATGGTTGAGAGCACTTCCTTGTGCAGCAGTGAGACTGAAGACAAGACCTCCCTGTTTAAAACGAAGCTCTGGTAGTACCTCTGAAAGGAAAACAAAGAAAACAAAAAAAGGGAGGCAAGATTAGAATCATAACACTACATTTTTACAGTTTCTAGTTCCTTCAAAATTAGCAGAAGCCGGAGTAAAAGATAAACGATCAACATGTTAAAATTATGTCTTTGAACTGTTACAACCCACTAGGATAAAGAAAGAAAGCAGCCTAGCTGGGTAAATATTCCCACACTGGCTTTGTAGATTGAAAGTGATTTTTTTTTTTTGCTGTTTATGACATTGCCAGGGGCATAATGAATGAAGTCTGAGTTTCAGTGGAGATTCTGGAGAAGGAACCTAAAGGTTCACAGGGGAGTGGTTACATCCATGCCAGCAGGAATTCATTTTCAGAGGAATGGGTTGATTGACCAAAACAACCCATGCAGAGCTGTTATCTTCTGATATTCTGCATGTCTTGGCTGGGGTTACACCAGATGAGAGATAATCTGGTCCCTGAGGATAAAAGCCCCTAGGATTTGTGGTTTGAAGCTTTGTGCAAGAAAGAAGCATTAGGGATGTACTGAGAGAGCCTCGGTGAGGCGACAGGGCCTCCTGGGCTGCGTGACTTGGGGCGTGGAGCCATCCCGTGGGTTTTTTTCCAGAAGTAACCTACTCTGGGAGCATCGAGGCACTCTGAGAACTGAACCAAAGGCCTGTCAAGGGTTTCACTACACAGCTACCCCACTGGTCTTCAGCAAACCAGTTGTTTGAAAACCACCAGGCATCCCCCCCATTCTGTCTTCGTACACTGCAGGGATTTGTAATTTTCCATAAATAATGGCATAATCAGGCATTTTGATGCAAATTAGTTTTGAGCATCTCTGCAGAGCAATGATAAAAGGGAAAAAAACATAAAGCAACTGAGTAGCAAATAACAGGGAATCTGTCTAGAAATGTCAGTAAGAGGTTTCACATTATTCAGTAGAACTGAAGTTACCAGTGAGATAATGCAGAAAGAGACAGCCCTAAAATTCCCTGCATGCCACACCTCAAAGCAATGCAAACAGTAATGCTCACAGTAGCTCTTTTGTTCCAGTTCTTGATTTTTATCTCATTTATCCCAATGGAGCAGCATGGGGCTGAGTTGTAGGAATCTTTATTTCCACCAGCATTAGTAAGATCAAGACCTTGTTTGCAAATGAGGGAAATCTGACATTTGGAGCTCTGCAAAGAGCAGCCTGTTGGCTTGTGCTTTCTGTCAGCTTTTATATATGCACCTAATGAATGGTGGAAAATTATTACAGTGGGGGCATGGAAGTAAGCATGGGTGCTATAGCAATAAATAAGAGCTGATATAAATCAGTGGCATTTTATTGACTTCAGTTCTGCTGGTCTGATTTAAATCAAGAATGAATTTGGCCCTAGGGTCTTGCAGAGAAATCTCTGGGACTGAATCCTGCTGTCTTGGCTCAGATAATTTTTCTCTAAATTTCAGTGAGAGTCACGGTTGAACAAGGATCTCGGGATTCTGCTGTCACATAACACAAAAAACAGCTCTCTCATCAGCAGCTCATTTAGATTTGAAATGTAACTAAATGTTTTATGGAAATTATAAGCTTTAAAATTGTTCCCATTGTGTTTTTAATGCTGAGGCATTTCCACTCTTCATATGTTCAGAAATGTAAGTCACATTCTCCAGTTAAAGAAAATCAGAAGCATATATAAAAAAACCTCAAACAAAATAAATTACTTTTTTTTATTTTTGGTGTGTGTTCTAAAATGCAGCAGTTGCATATCGAATACAAAAAAGTAAAACATCAGTGGATTCATAGGCACACAGCACTGTTGGTGGGGAAGCCAAGTAATGAAGTTTCTTCATTTTCTTTTCTGGTTGCTTTTCTTTTGGTGTTTTCAATGCAGGCCCATCAACTTTACAGGAGTGGCAGGCTCTGAACAGAGCCACATGTTAAGATAATTACTAATTATGGGAAAAGGACAAAGGCACAAAAATGACATTAATTTTTAAAGAGACCTGGTCGTCTCCAGGCTTTGTGCTTCCCAAGGAAAAGTAATTGCATTGCTTTTGAAATCACACACTAAGGCACGAGAATAATTCCATATTGCAGTGAGTGCTAAAGCTGATCTACATTTTTAGGATCTTGTGCTTCATTTTCAGGAGATGCGAAAGAGAAGGATGGTGGGTCAGACTCCAAAGGAGCAGAAAGCTCAGCATGGCTTGCCTTGCTCAGAGATGCCAACGTCCCTAACCCAGCATCCAGCAGGGGATGGCGACAGAAGGGCCAGGGCACAGAGCACAGCAGTGCCCTCACACCTGGGCCTTGTGAGCCTGAATTAGGCTCAGCTGCAAAGCCCCAGCCAACCCTAACGAGGAACAAGGTGTGAGGGCAGGAGGGACATCAATGCCTGAGCCACCCTGCATTCTGCTCTGCTGCCTTGGGACTCCTCTTTGGTGCAAGGAAGCTTATTTTTTCCCTAGATCAAGCCAGCAAAGGTATTTACTTCTTTGGTTTATGAAATATATGGCTGTAAATAGGCATGTGATGGTGGTGGAATTGGCTTGCTTTTGTCAGGTTTTTGTGCCGTTTGCTCGGAATAGAAACACAGTTCAGGTTAAATAGGAATGAAATTTCTCTTTGTTTAATTTCTTGTGGGGATGGAGAGAAAGGAAAAAGACAGTCATTGTAAGTAACTAGCCAGTTTAATATAATCCCCACATAAGCATTTTACTTTCTGTGGAGAGTAGGAGATTGTGTTTAGAAATAAACTTGTATGAATTCCATAACAAAAAAATCTTATTCCCCTAAGAGAAAAGGAGAGACTTTATTTTTAAGCTGTTGCCTTGATTGGTTTTGTTTCCTTGCTGCTTTGATCTGTTGGGATTGCTTGACCAGTTACTTTAGACTTACATATTGATTCAGGCAAATGCATGTGAGAGGTCATTTTAATGCAAAGAAAGTAGTCTCCTGCAATATATTCCTATTTCTTCTTCAAAGCACGTATAAAAAAATTCTCAATTTGATCTTTGACTGGATAAGGGGCTCTGAAGAGGTCTGAGTGTCCAGTTTCCATTGAAGCCAGGAGATAATGTTCTGAGAACGTGTAGCATTTCCAGGGGTTAGGTTGCCAGCTGCTGCTGAAACCCTTGTAAGTATTTTAGTTGCTCCCATAACTGCGTGGCTCTGAAATGTCTGTTCCTCTCAAAAGCGTGCTGCTTTCATGTGCGTGAGCAAATTGACTGTTTTTATATTGCAATATCTGTAGGCAGTGCTTTTTTTTTTTTTTAGTAGCAGATAACATTGTGGTTTGGTTTAGGGATGAGTAGTTCAAGGAAAATGGTGAAAATAAGCTTTATTTCTTAAAGATGCTGTGAAGGGGTATCCCTTGGTCAGAAACCTAGCCTCGTGCGAGTGGTTATGTGCTGTCCTCACCCAAGTTTTTCCTTGGAAAACTTGTGTATCTTTTGAGATGTGGCCATTCACACTTTGCTAGAAAGAAAAAACTCCAGTTTAATTTACTTTAAATGTGATAGAAAGCCATGTAATTCCCCCTAGGGCTGAGCACCAGCTCAGCCATCCCCGGATCACTCAGTCTCCTTGTTTTCAGAGCAGTGCCTTTCTGCTTCTTTCCCTCAGCACAGGTTGCTTGTTGCCCTCACCTGTTGGGCTGCTGCTCACATTCCCTGAGCTGGCCCAGCACTAAGGCTGCCGGCAGCCAAGCCAGGTTTACTGTGCTGCTTAGGTTTTCTGGGAAAGTGCGGTATTAAGATCAGTATTAAGCCTTAATGGAGGGTGGAGAGTAACTATCGAAGTCAGAAATAAACGTGTGTTAATTGGTATGCTTTCTTCAATTCCATTGGAGCACTTTTGTGTAATATCCTTGGAGTTCCAAAGTGCCCTTTACCTGCCATATAAAGCTATCCTTGGCTGTTACCGCTTGCTTAGCCCTCAAGTCAAAAAGAAAAAAAGAAAAAGTTGAAGAAACGAGCAGAAGTCAATGACATTTATCAGAGTGGAATGATTAATCCTGAATTATGTGGCTTAGGCATGGATATACATGACCAATGTTTCAGCTGAGTGAGAGGAGAAAAGCTTACCTTGTCTAAACTGCCCAGGAGAAGCAGTAGGTTATACGGCGAGGGGGTATTTTGGCCAAGTGAGGTAAAGCAGCACATTGGGAACAAACACGAAAGCAGAAGAGGATCCTGCAAAACCAGCTGGTGAAACAAAGAGCTTACATGTGGAAAGAAATGCCATGTGATGATAGTCTTCCCTGTTTCTTTAAACTTTGAAACAAATTTATTTCGTTCCTGAGCTGTTTGGATGAAGGAGGGCTGCTGTGCACGTGATCTCAGCCCAATTGTTGCAGAAGAGGTCAGTGCACGTTTCCATGTATGTGGAGGATTGACTGAGCTGTAGCAAACTTCAGACTCTGCTGAGCCTGGGATGCCCTGAGATGTTAATTTCCTTGACATTTCACTTCAGTAACAGAAATCTTTGGATTCCGCATTGCTCCTGATTTACAGCCACATACCTCCGCTATGAGGATATACAGTATTTCTCAATATTAAGGAGTTAGAACACTTATCTAACACCCCAGCTGTGAGCTGGGAAGAAGCTTCTAATGTCAGTGTGGGTAGTTAGGAAAATGCTGTTGGGATTTGGGTATTTTAAGCCTTAGTATACAACTGCACTTTAGTGTTCTTTGAACCACTCTTTCCGTATACTCCAAGGGAAAACATGCCATGATTTGTGGACAACACATCACTTCCTTGAAGAATATTTCAATGTCTTTAGTGACAGGAATAGCAAGGAGCTGTTTTTGTTGAGGGCAGAACACTCCTGACACCCTCCAGCTCCCCTGGAGGGACAGGTGGGGTGATGCCATCAGGCACTGCAGGCTCGTGAAAAACGTGTGGCGGTCCCACATGAGGTAGAAGGATGTTCTGGATTGCAATGGAATGGGAAAGATCCAATTGCAAGCAAGCACAGAGGATACTGAGAAAATGGAGGTCAGCATGAGACAGCAGATCAATGTCCCATAGCTGGGTGGATTCAACAGCTTAAAGACAGGGTCTGACATTAAAGTGACAGTGAGGAAGAAGCCACCATTCCCTTGGCATGCAGAACACAGCCCAAAGTCCCAGCCACGCTCAGAGCCTGCTCTAAGCACAAGGATCACGTCAGCTCTGGTGACAGCAGCCACCTGGCCACAGCGAGGTGACACAAGGACACCAGGTTGCCAGTGCTTTTGATTTGTGTCATTGCCTTGATTCTTCTTGATATGTCAGATCTGCTTTTCGTAAGGGCCGTAATCTTCTGTTAAGGTGGAAACATTTGTTTGGGGTTTTTTCCCTGCAGTGGGACTGCTGCCAGATGTGTGTGGCACTTTAGAGCTGTAAAGGGCTTTCCCCAGAACAGGCATGTCACTGCCATGAGTTTGTGAATTTACGTGCACATGAGATCACCCTATCTGAGCTTAGGCTAATTCCATTCAGCATCTGAACTGTATTAGATTGGCATCAGAGTTCTGAAGAGCTCACTGGTGGGTTTGGAATGATTTTGTATTCATCAATCGGAGCCATGATTTATTGCACAAACTTTCCTGTTAATGTCTGTTTTCTGGGACATGTGAGTTCTGAAAAATGAAGAGTTAGAAAAGCTGCGTTTGTCACTTAGTATTTTTGACAGTTCATAAAGCTCTGAAATATCTAAAAGTTGTCTTCAGTTTCAGTTCCAGATAGCCCTAGCGGACCTCAGACAATAGCTTTTAATGGAAACAATGAGGAATTTAGTAATCCCTCTGTTTTATGCTAAAACCACAAACACATAGAATACTTAAAATAGAATATTTAATCTTTAGATTTAGCTACCAATATGAGGAAGCAAATTAAGAATTACCAGGAGAAATGTCTCTGAAAGAGCAGTCTGAGTCTCCTTCTAGCAAGTCACAGTTTGAGTGTTTACCAGGCTGCCTCCAGATGAAGTGTGCCACTGCTGCTGTACAGGGGATGAAATATAGAGGGGAAAAATAAAAATCCCCTGTGATTTACAGCATTTACATGCAGGGCTTTCACTTTCAGTGTAGTTGGTTTGTTTGGAAATTGATGGGAGAAGTTGTGTCGTTCTGTCTTGTTGGACTAGTGCGCCTTGTATTCTTTTTATATTTCAGCTGAAGTGAAAAACGCAAAGCAAGCTAAGACTTATAGAAGTACCACTTTTAAACTGGATTTAGTGATTAGTATTAAGAAAGATAATTGTGCAAATAACAAGGAGATCTTGATGCTAATGTTTGAGCCTTTGTTCAACATGCCTCAAGAGACTAAATTTTCTGCTTAAATTGATATTACAAGAGATACAGTAATTAAACAATAGTATTTAGAAATTAGGCCGGAGATTTTTCATGGATTTAGTTGGTTTAAAGTTAATGCTATTTGAATGTGGTTATTGTTTTCTTAATTAAATGTAATTTCTACTACTGAGTAAGCTAGGACAACTTAATACATCCTTTTGCATCACAGCTCTGTTTTTTAAACCCTCTCCCTTATCCTTCATAAGATTTGAACAGTAGGAGTTTAATCTCCTGTTTGTGCTTCTGCACCAGCTGAAAGGCACAGATCAGCGCTACAAAGCATCATGGAAAATCCCATCAGCCCTCCTTGCAGACTCTGTGTTCTCTGCCGAGCCTCATGGCATGAGGAGAGGCAAGCAATAATCATATATAGCAGCTTGTGGGAGCTTCCCCTGAGCTGGGCAAGGACAGGCTCTCAAAAGGTGATTGTTTTCACAGCAGGGTGCTGGGCTATTCCCAGGTTTACCAGGCTAAGTGATGTCTGGGATGGGTGTTAGGCTCTGTGTTTTCTCCTGTGTCCAGCTGGCCCTGTGGGAGCCAAACAGAAGGCTGGGATGTCCCTTACCTGCTCCGCCATGTGCCCCTTGCCACATGTGCCCCAAAAAAAAAAAAAAGCTTCCTTCAGCCCCTCCTCAGAGCAGCCACCACCCACCCCCACGTGCCTCTGTGCAGTAGATCAGTTCCCTGACTTGCTCTTCTCAGAGATTTGCTCCCAGATGTCAGCAATCCCAAATGCAAGATTTGACCCTTAATGTTACATCTTCCCTGCTTTTACCTCTTTGGATGTGTTGATAAAATACGAGCCTTTTTTGGGGACTTGTGAAAAGTGTCTTAATTTTGGTAATTTAGTTTGTGTTTTCACTGCCTGATGAGTTGGTTATGGTGAGAACGGAAGCAGATGAGATTGTTAGCACAGAGAGTGACTTCAGCTATTCCAGAGCTAAGTCAGCTCTTTCATGTAGCCAGTGGGAGGTTACATTTAAAACTCATGAAGATAACCCTGAAAAGACTAGATTAGTTCTGATGTGTTATTCCAGCCTTTACCCATTATACAAGCAGCAGATGGTTCATCATGTTATATTTTATTGACCTACAGGAAGTGATAGAAGAGGTGTTTTTGTCACTCCTACTTGCTACAAAGCCTACAAAAGTTGCTTTTAGCTGTTAACCAGTGACTTCAAATTGGGTATCTGTCTTGTTTAATGAGGAGAGGAAAAGAGTAAAAAAAAAAAAAAAACAAATCAATGAAAGTAGGGTTTGTAAATATATTATCTGAATCCCCTGGGCTTATTAGGTAGGATAGTCTTGTAGACAGCAAGATCCATATGGAAATCCTTGAGGTAATTTCATGCAGTGTTGTTCCATACTTGTAATTCTTTGGCTGTGCAGATGATTTCCTATCTGACCAGACTAAGTAAGTCGGGTGAGTCACCCATTAAGAGGATTAAATGCTTCTGGCTGGAAGAAAGCAGAGACCAAGCTTTCATGTGTGGCGTGGAATCGAGCTGGTGTGATAAAAGGAATGCAAAAAACAATCTAATTTTCATTTCTGACATGCTTAGATAACAGAAGAATTTGTAGCTCCTCTATTTTAAATGGGAAACATAAATGGCTTACAAAGGACCATTCAGGGGTAAATCAAGTTTAGAATATAAACTAGATGCCTAAAAGCAACCTTTGTAACTTTCCTGTGAGTTATTCTCCTGAAACAAATGTAGTCTGGAGCTGTCAGTCTCTTGAATGTTTTATAGCCTTAAAAAGTTATGTCAAAAATCTGTACTTTGACAAAATTCTGACCTCAGGGCATAGAAACTCCACTTTTTTTAACTTGTGCGGAGAAGCAATTCTGTCCAAGCCAAATTTGAGCAAATGGAGACTGGGAAATGTGGCTGCAGTTCCTGGAAGTGTGGGCAAAACCCATCAGTTGTGCAAGTGGCACAGTTCAGTAAAATCTACAGATCGGCCATAAAGCTGGAAGGAATTTATTTGTTTCAATCAACAGGGCAGAGCTGGCATTTACATGTAAAGGACTGAGGACACAGGGAAGAATAAAGTGGACTCTAAGAACTGGCAACAATCCTGTGGCATATCCAGCTTGGATCTGTTTGGATGCCCTGAACCTTCAGTGGGAAGGCACATGTATATCACGTAAATAGTTTCTGAATGAAGAAGACTCATGGGGCGGCTCTACTCTGCAAATTGCTTGACAGGCTGTATCCCCAAGGAAGATTTTGGAAAGTGAAGAGCTCTGAGGTATTTAACTTCCTTGGAGTGGGTTTTTAGAGCCTCTCTTGTAGCCAATGGCTGTCCAGCTTTACTTTCCTCCATGTGTACCTTGAATGGGTCACTGCTGGGTGCTTCATGTTTCAAATCTCACAGTTCACAGGAGGACTGCTGGTGACGACTTGTGCTTTCTTACCGTAGTAAACAAGACAGGGGCTCTCGTTTCACACACAGAAAAAAATGAGAGCACACTTCAACAACCCAGAAAGGTGTTTCTCTTGAAAATCCTCTTGAATTAGAGTTGGCACTTAGGGCAAGTTGCCTTAGAAGCAGGCAAATGTAGTTTGAGGCCAAGGCAACCACGGGCCTCTTGGAGACCTCGTGCCTCAGTCCATCATCTCTACTGGAAAGAGGCACGGCGGCTTCCTGATGGAATAAGGAACTTGCTCAGCAAGTTTTGACTGGCACTCAGTGTATTTTTCAGCTGGGAAATTTCTTGTCAGCTCTGTAACAGCTTTCATTGACTGAGCAGAGAAATCCAACCCAGTCAAAGACAATGAAGCAAAAAATAATGGACTTAGAGTAGTGTCCATGTCTTGTGAAAGCCTGCTGTAGTAAAGAGCAGAGAAAATCTTCTTAAATGTTTTTCCTACTTAAGTGTATTTTGAGTTGCTGAAGAAATGAAGACAAACAGCAATAAATCAGAGACTGAATGAAGCATGCGTTTGAGCCAATTTTCCCATGCATCCCAGCAGCTTTACTAAAACAGTTTGGTGTTGGCATCTATCTCTTTCATCCAACAAAGCTTTGCCTTCTAAATACAATTTTTTTTTTTTTTTTTTTTTGCAAACTGAATTAAGCCACTCAACTTCAGGATTTTTCTCCAGCAAATCCAGTTGGTCTAGAACAAAAGCAGCTTATTATACACCCATGAAGCTTGATGCAGGCTTGTATAGGGAACAGAATGAAGCCTTCCTCTGCTGTTGTAGCACCTTTGTGCTGCCCTTTGCCCAGAAAAACTGTGGATGCCCCACCCCTGGAAGTGTTCGAGGCCAGGCTGGATGGGGATTTGAGGAAACTGATCTAGTGAGTGGCAAATGACTGAGCAAAATGATAAAAATTGTGTGGTCGGAGACCAAACTGCAGTTGCTTGGCGAAGGTGCTCACTCTCATTAGGAAATCCAGCCTGCTTGGGCTGTATCTCTCCTCACACCCTGCAGCCACATCCCAGAGTCCTTGAAGAGGGCACCCTTGCACCTTAACCCTCTGTTCCATCTGCCTTGGCTGAAGGAATGGGGGTGATGGTCAAACCATTGGGGTCTGGACACTAATGTGTGGTGTGCTCTGAGTTGCTCACAGCCCGACTGGAGTCAGTGTAAGAATGGAGAGATTCCAGTTTGGGAAGTGTCCGTAAATGTGTTAGCTCCGTAGCGTGTTTGGACTTGAAATGCAGTAGTAGGGAGAAAAATAACTCTAATTTACTCATTGAAGGTCAGAAAGGGGGAGCAAATAGTGAAAAATAGCAGAGTGCTGGCTATAGGAGGTACTTTGTCTGATATTCTTAGAGAAAAGCCCTGCAGAGCTGTGGGTATGTTGAGTTCAAGCCGGTAATTTTTTTTTTTTTTTTTTTAACTGTGAGGTTAACTGCAAAGCTGTGTGAAGTCACCCTGCACTCACGAGCAGTGGCTTGAGGCCTGAGAGCTCAGGGCCTGACTGGCTGCTGTCAGGCTCCCTCTGAACTGTCCTGGTTCATTTTCCCTTCTCAGCAGGCAGCTCTCAGCCGCCTTATTCGCTGAACGACAGCTTGGGACAAACCATGGCAATTTTCTGTATGAGCTTTGCTTTCAGCAACTTGTACATGTCACGAAAGATACCTGCATTGCCCAAGTATTTTTGCTCAATTGTGAGCATGTAGTCACATTGAGAGCATATTTCCTGTTTGAGAGCTGGATGATGTGCACGAGTGCTTCGGCAAATGTTTTCTAAATAATGAACAAATGAATTTTCAACAGAATAATGAAGTTGAAAAACCCACAGTGCATTGGCCATACACACAGAGCACAGGTATGTGAGCTATGTTATTTTTTACAGATTGTTCAGCTGGATCTAATATACTTTCTTTCCTTTTCTTGAGGGGAGACCAGGGAATATGTTCTACGGTATATTTCTATTTGATTTCTTCTCTCACTGAATGGGCCTTACATTTGAAAATTATATGCTGCAGATAAACTTTGTGAAAATGGCCTATTCCCTCATGTCAACCTGTCACTATTTTTTTCTCTCCTTATGGTATCCCACTTTCTTTTTCCCACCCAAGTAGAATAGTATCTCCAAATTCCCAAGCTACAACTCATTACCCTACGGGCATCTCGGAGCCAGAGCTCTGTAAGGTGCATGGAGGGGAATTCCCACTGCTGTTGGAGCACAACAGACAGAAATGCTGCCGTGCTGTTATTTTAAACAGCTGTGTCTTCTGTGAAGTTAATAGACCTGTGAAGGATCAACTTCAGTGACAAGGTGGTTTCTTCACTCTACTATCGCTGAACAATGTTATTCTTTTCTCTTTTTGAATTAATGCTCCGCCCAGAGCAGTGAGAGCTGGGGAAATAGAGAACAGTGCACCGTGAAGGTTGCGAGAATTAGGATTTGCTCAGCTTGGTGCTGAACACTCAATGGCAGTGAGCTGTGTCTCCAGCCAGCTGTTGGCAGAGCCCTCAGAGCCCACGCGGGGCACAGTCCAGAGCTCACATGACGGTGTCGTTTGCTCTGTCTGGTAGCTCTGCACTCAATGGCAAGGGCTGAACCTCAAAATAAACGTGGCTGTACGGGGAGTTTCTTGTTCTGCACCTGTTCCCTCTGGGCATCCTCGGGGAATCTGCTCTTCCTCTGCTGCTGCTTTAGCCAGGGTCTGTGGAATATTTGGCGTTGCCTGTGTGGGGGTGGCTTCCCTGTGCTCCCTGTGAGGACAGCGTGGGCTGGCTCTGCCTGGCACAAGCTGTGGCTGCTGTGTGAGACGTGGTCCAACAGCCTGACCCTCACCCTGTGCCTGCCCTGGGGCTGCCAGGCCCCCTCTGCCAAAGCTGTGCTTTCACAGCCCTTGACTGCAAGCCAAGTGGGACCCATATTTGTTTATTTGCCAGATGGCACATGAGGCAGAGGGAGTGGTAGAGCTGGAATGAATTCAGAGAGCAGTGGAGCTGTGCCCATTGCCTGCCCCGACTCTGGAAGAGCAGCCAAACCAGCTGCTCTGCCTCGGCAGCTGGAAACAACAGCCCCAGCCGAAGCACCTTCCAAGAAGGATAACACCTTCTAACCAAGAAGTGATAACACTTCTCTTCCCCATTCACCTGCCCCCAGGTGCTTGAGGTATTTGAATTAGACAATTCTTGTGTTTATTCTTTGGGGTTTTCCCCCCCCCCCTTTTTTTTTTTTTTTTGGTGTGGCTTTCTCAAGATGATATTTGAAATTATATCTTGAGGTGTTTCAATATTGAATCTTTTCCTCTCAGCAAACCTTGGCAAGGCATAGGCACAAATATACACATTTTCTATTTTAATGTTGTGTGCAGTAAGTGATATCTATGCTTCCTCATTGCTTATTTTTATCCACTTACCCATTTTCATCCTCTGTTGCTACATTGCAGCTTTCCTAACCCTTCTCCCTTTCTGTAGCATAAAGGACACTCAGATTAAGAGATCTTTTTCAGCTTTTGGAAAATTAACATTTTTTTGGTTGTCCTTTTCAAAAGTGAGATTGTTAAAGGTAAAAAAAAAAATAAAAAAGAGAAAAGCATGAATGATTCTATTACTTGAAGTGAAAACTTTAAAGTGTAGGTTTTTTAACTCTCTGCTGTAGGATTTTTCTGGTGGGGGAAGTGGGGGTGGAGTGTATTAAAAAAAAACTATTGAAGAAATGAGCATTTGCTGTTAAAGACATAACTGAGAATTCAGCGCTCCCCAGCACCAGCGCTTGGATGATTAACAAGGAAATGGTTTGAGCATTCTTGTGAATAACATAAAGATGATCAGGCAGAATTTGGCTAATAGTGATAGCTGCTTCTGGAAGTTATTACACTCTATTCCTGTTCAAGTGATTGCATGAGTGTAGATGGAGGTCTAAGGTTACTAAGAACCAGGAACAATCAGAAGACTGGGGTTCTTGCTTTCCAGGGTTGGCTTTTTACCATGTGCAGGCGTTAATTTCTCATGCTGTTGGATTAGAGACACTTTACTGTTTGCTGAGTCATTCCGTAGCTGAAGGTCTGAGTTATTTGTGTCCACCACACATTGCCCATTCAGGAACAGAGGATTTCAGCTCTCCCAGGAGCTCTGTGACAAGGAAGGCTCATGTTCCTGGTGAAACTGGTGATGTGTGGCTTTGGTAGGAACTGGTGAGGTTGCTAAGGAGTGCTGAAAGGCAGGGCAGTACTGTGGGATGAACTGAAGCTCGTAACACCCTAGGATTTTTACATCCTTGCACCCCAGCATACAGGTTTGTACCTGTGTCTCCATCTGCTCCCAAGCTGGCCGGGTGAAACCATGCAGCATTTTCATTTCTTGCTGTAGGGCTTGAGAAATTCATGACCGGTTACTGATGCTTATTTATATTTGGATGTAAACACTATATCAAATGTGCTTTTATTGTCATTTGTTCCAATAAAAAGGTGAAAATGCATAATTTAAATGTAAATTTGTCAGTGAATAAAAGGGGGCCACAAAAAATAGCTAGAAAGTTATGAGTCTTGCTGAACATTAAATACTATGGAAAAATATCATAAATGCATACAGAAAGAGAAATGGAAGACAATACATTTATTTGAAAAAAATTGTAAAGGAGGAGACAATTGTACTCCATTCTGTCAGAATATTATATAATAAGCTCTCTTGATTCCTCAAGAAAGTCTTTCAAGGTAATTTTCCGTAGCTTTTTAAACAGTAAACAATAAAAAACTAAGAATGAAACATGGATTACTCCTCTCAGGAGTCTCTGCAACTTTAGGCTTTCCCAAAACCCTTGCCAGTAGAACTTCTTGGCCATTATGTTAGGAAAAAGAAAAGTTTTTGCCATTAAGATCATCTTCAGCAGAGCAAAGCAAGGCAATAAGAATATACTTGAAATGACAAGGTATCTGTTCAGCAGCACAGAGCATTCTAGCAGGCTGCTTCTAAAGGTCTGCCTGACTCTGGTGTGCAGCCCAGTGACTTATCTAGACCCAACTTCATTCAGAAATGTAAAAGGAACCCCACCAAAGCTTTCTGTGTTAAAGCTGCGTCCTTCCCTGTGCTCTTACAGGCTGGATGGTGCTGCAGGGTAATGCGCTGTCTGTTCACCTTCATGTGGTTGAAATCCTGAGTAATTGCAGAGGCACAGGTCTGCCTTGGTCCTAAAGGGAGCTCCTGAGCAAGCACACAAATGAAACTGCTTTCTTCTTGACTTGTGCCACTTGGGTCAATCCATTTTTAAACTCAGTCATAGATGTTTTGCTGACTCCACACACACCAAAACGATTTCTCTGCTTGTTCCCCTTGAAGCCTTTCCCCTTTTCCCCACACTGAGTATTTGGCAGGATTCTCCTGCAGAAAGCAGCTGCATCGACCATCACCTGGGTTTTGTAAAGTGCCAGCCTTTGTTCTCTAATTTCCTATTTCTGTAACACTCCCAGGAAATTCCTGACCTTTGAGAGGCAGGAAATATGGATATGGTTCAAGTAGCATTATTGTGTGGTTTCTGTACCATCAAAATCCCTTGCTTTTTTCCTACTCCTGCATGGGTAACAGGGTGGGTTCAGTAGTCATTTGAGGGTTTGTAACTGGGTGTATCCTCAAGTGTCCTGTGTGCCAGGTGAGCTGCACCCCAGGAATAAACTCAGGGAACCTGTGCAGAGCCCCTGTCTGTACCTCAAGGGCCTCAGACCCAGGTCAGCACTTTGCAAAAGCACACGCCTTTTTCTCTTACAGACCTTAAAGTGACTGTTTTTCAACTTTGACATATTGCTTGAAATAATTAATTACTTGTAAGTATAAGATGTTTCAAGAACTGCTCTCTAGAAGCTTTCATGGTACCTGGAAATACACCTCTGTATTTAACCCTCCTGCGAGGGGACAGACCATGCTTGATTTAGGGTTTTTTATATGCAGTAATATTACTTTTGGAGGGTGACATTCTCACAATCTGAGGATAAAGAAGTGTTTATGCTATTTGATTGCACTTCAGGGTGGGTTTTGGTCCTTTCCTTAGCACATGGTCATAGTTGTGCTGCTCTAATGTCAGCCAGGAGATAGTGCTGAGATTAAAATGTTCTGAGCCTGTTTGATCATGCAGGTTGTAATAAAGACATAAATTATTTTTATTCTAGAACAGTAGATTGGAACAGTAGATTAGAATAATTTTATCTTTTAATAGTAATTTATAATAAAAGTATTGGCTTTTATTACTTGTAAAAATATTAGGAGGGTGCACTGAAGATTTTAGAACAAATATCAAAGCAAAGGGGAGTTCCAGCTAACAGAGTTCGTGTTATGTTTGAGTAAGATTCCTTTGGTTTATACCAGCTGTTCATATTCTTGAGTTTATGTTGCAAGTCTTGTATTCAGATAGTGGCCTTCCCTTCTTCTGTAAAACTATTTTTTTTTTTAATTCTCCCTCATCCAACTTCAGAGCAGTATGGCTTGAGGTCCTGCCCCACTGCTCCGAAGAGGCAAAGGTTTTAAGTCACTGTTGACATTGTTGTTGCACTCCCAGGCCTCTCATCCTCACTTCTGAGAGACCAAACGCTCGCATGAATTATAAGGGTGGCATTGAAACAATCAGGCAGAGTCAGACCAGGACTGCTGAACGTTATTGTCCCTCTCATGTTGGCTGTTGTCCCTCCTTTTTCTGGGAAGCTACTTAGAGTGTCTTTCCTTCAAGGAGAGCATTTAATTTTGATTTGTGTGGAACAGCATGGAAATGGGATTGAAGTGATCAGCTACTGAATTGTGTGTCCTTTACCTTTTATTAGAGGTGTTAGTTCACATCTCGATGAAGGATGTATTATGTGATCACAGAAATTGAATAGATTTAACTCTTTTTAAATGCCTTTTATCAATTTCCTCTTGCCATAAAGTATGAATTATTGACAAACCCCAGGCCTTCTGTCACACCTACTCCTCTGGTTTAACAGCCCTCTCCTACATGCCCTTGTTGCTATGGTGCTCCAGTTCACAGCTACAATGCCTTATATATTGCACCAAGTGACATCTGCTCAAGGCAGCCCAAAAAAATCAGCACACTGGCAATTAATAACTTTGAATTCTTTACTTAAGCAAAAAAATTTGAGTGTGTAAGGCAAGCAAAGGATTGACAGCAATGGTAAAGGAGCTCAGGAGATAATTCCCATGCCACCTTCCTCTTGAAAATGCGTTACAGGATGAGAGATTTGTCTAGAAGTGAGTAAAACCCAGTTTTCTCAGATTATCATATCTTATTGTTTTTTTAGTTAAAAGTAAATAAACGAACCTATGCACTATGCTGGTTTCCTTGTAAGTAAATATTGGCAGGAAGACTGATGATGTCCTAGCTGTGTGTGAGATCTCAGATGTTTTTGTGCAACAACTTAAAACGAAAAGTCTGGAATTTTTCAGATAGGAAAAAAGCCCAGGAAACTTTCCATTGCCTCTTTTCTTACAGTAACAACTTCTATTTTGCACTTTATTGTGCATAGAACTGCCAGGATTATTTTAAAAAGAAAAAAAGGAAAGGAAAGCAAAACTTCTTCTTGGGAATGGAATCTCTTGTGTCGTTCTGGGTCAGTTAATGAGATGGTGTTATCCTTGTTTCAGAAGCATTAGCTGCTGTCCATTAGGACAGCTGTCCACCTCAAAAGCATTTTCAATCACAGGTATATTAACATGTACATTCATTGAAGTGCTAATGGAAAACTTAGTAAGGCTACATTTATTCACTGAATACTAAGGTTGATAATAACAAAGCATACACTATTAATGCACAATAAGTTGAAATAGTATCAACATAAAGTAGTTTTTGACAGGATCTGCTAGAAAGTGTCAAAGAGAAGTGGGTCCAGTTGTAAATCAATTCTTGCTATGTTAAAACACAGCTGTGAGGGGTCTTTCTAGATGAGTATTAATGTTAAACCATGCTGAAGCAAAATATATCGCCCAAAGGTTTTTTTTTTTTTTTT
>VZRN01004407.1:271903-334937 GCA_013397935.1 Dasyornis broadbenti
CCCCAACAATATCATAAGTACTTTGAATTTTCTACCATTTTCACTTGACTGTTTGGGTATACAAGCAGAATAGAAATTAAAATGCTGTTAGATGACATTAATGTTGGCCAAAAACCAGCTTCTTTCAGAACACCGTTCTTGTGGGGAATTGTTTTTTCATAATTGTTTCCAAAATGGTTTGATTTTATTATGACCTTTTCTCTTTTATTGTTTGAGACTTACCCAAATGTATATAATATTTTTTTTTTTTTTCCTTTAGGCAATAATGTCTTGGGGGAACTTCTCCAAGGACCTGTAAGCCTGCCTGAATTATGCTTTTTTTTGTAAGGATGATTATTGCTGTTGGTTTGTAAACCCAATGCATGTGGAAACCTCACCTTCTTCAAAACCAGCAATTTCAGGGACACACTTGAAATGTTCTTTACTGCTGGTGTGCAGCCCAGCCATATGTTTGGGGAAAATGGGAATGCTACCTGGAAAGATTAATCCTTGGCACACAATCCTGAAAGCAGCCAGGTCTGGGGGAGATCATGACTGAAGTTTGTCTCAATTCAAGTTTCTTTGAAGGGCAGAACTAAACCTCAATAATGCGGTCCATGGAGAGCTCTACAACTCAGTGGGTAATGCCCCTACCAGGAGCAGATTATCAGTTTCTGTCTTTACTTACTTTTAATTCAATGGACTTTAAAACAAAAAAGTTTTAAAACACCACCTCCCAAGCCATCTTGGAACACAGTAAATGAGAAAATAGATTTCAAACGTGTTTCTGTGTTCTTGCATGTTAAAAACCAAGGTCTTTTAGGAAAGCAGATTCAGAAATATGTTGCGAGGAGTTGGACATAGTTTCATGCTTTTCAGTTCTTTCCTAGCTGTTGCAGTATCTTCTACTAAAGTCACAGGCACTGCAGGGAATCTCAGAAATTATGCCTTGGGGGAGTTTGTCACATCATGCTGGAGAAGCCAACACTAGAGTACGGTTAATTTTGTAGGTACTTTGGAAAAGATCTTCTAATTATGTGTAAAGACCTTGTTGAGTAAGGTTAAGAGCATTTGCCATTATCCTCTAGGGAGAAGTTGTTAGAGCTGAGGTTCTAATCTCTTGCCTGGTTTCTCTCTATATCAGGTTGAATTTTATTCACAACAGAAGCTGAAAACTGACAAAGTGTAATTTCTCCATCTACTGCAGAAAATTGCTCATAATTTTTTGATAGCCATTTAGTCTCGATAAGGTCACATCTTCCAGCTAAACTAGGCTTAGACATATTTATTTCTCTGTACTTAAGGCTGATAGCAAACAATATTTTAATTTTAACAAGTACTTATGGTCCAGGCTCTGCGCTGCAGTTTACACCAGGGCTGTGGCTGGTTCCTGGAAGGTGTGAGCTCACCTGCAATGAGAAATTGACTGCAAGATGAGCGGCCTTTTTGAGGCATCCCAGGAAAACGGGTCCATGCACTCAGCTTAGAGAGACAACAGTTTGTTATCAGTTACTCAGATGTGCACTGAAGGGTTTGGAGAGCTGTGTTTAATCGGTGGGTTGAGATCCTCTAAAAAATGGAATTGAAAACACAGGTACAAGCTACAGTCAGTAGCAGGTGATCTTTTACGTTTGCCATCTTTGGAGGGGGAAAAAAGCACAGTACATTACCGAATTACTTCATTGAAAGGCTTAATAGATTTTACACTTCAAAAGCTTCCAAGTAGTTTACCGGTTTGCAATTCATCAAGAAATGCATTTGATGTTCCTCCAAAAGGCGCTTTCATAACTTGTTCTTTCTCTGAGAACATAACTGAATGTAAAGTAAAATATCGAGTTGCTGATAAGTTGATAGGACAAAGGGGTTTTTCCTAAGGGGAAGAGAACAGAAACAATTCTAAAGGCAGCTTTGCCGAGATTCTGAGGACAGGGCTGCTACCCGGGGTGCAGTGTTGATGAGCTGTCCATAGCAGCAGGGAAATAAACAGCCTCCTTCCCTTTTCCCTTGACTGGCAGCCTGCAGCTACCCAGGAGCAGGAAATCAGATTGCCCTGGCTGAAACAGAGGGCACCAGGCCGGTACCAGGAGGAGCACCAGGTCCACAGCCTCCACTAGGCAGCAAAACTGCAGTGCTTGGGTGACATCTGAGGACCGTGGAGCCCCAGAGGCCACCTGAGGATTCTGACAGCGTTGTGCCAAGGTAAGAAATACAAAAACCAGCAGAGATGCTAGAGGTCTATTTCCCTAATCAAACAGGTGCAAGTGAGGTAAACAGGATTGGGACTGTCAACAACACTGTTTTGACTATTGAAAATCAATATATTTAGCATATAAAATTAAGTTTATGCAAGTCTGTTAGGTTTAATGTAGGATTTTTATCACAAGTGCAGTATCTCTTTGTGCATTAGGTAACTTAGCTCTGGAGGTCAGGCCTTTGCCTCACTTGTTGGACTTCTGTTGTGACATTTGATCCAAAAGCCGATGTTTCAAATGAGGGCACAAAAGGTTTCCTTCAGGCCTGCAGGTAACCAATGTGACAGCTCTGTGCCCATGACCAAGCTTCACACCGCAGGTTCAAAATTCTGCACAGCCAATGTAACCTGGGGTGTTTTACTTCACAGCTAAGGGATCATGTTCCTAAATATTATTTACCTATGACCAAGTAGTTATTTAAGAAATAGTAATTAGGCACCTTGAAATAGTTAACATGTGTAAGTACTTTATGTTAATGCAGTACCTTTAAACTGACATCAGCAATATTCACATCAAACCCATTTGTTGATTACTAATTATTTTAGCCTGAGTGTATTTTTATGTGTGCAGGTGTGGGGAGAGGTGGCTTTAGCTAACAGCTGCAGGTGCTCCTGTGGTGAACGTGCACAGTGATGTCAGACAATGAAACCGTTCTGGTATTGTGGGATATCTCAGTGTTCCTCTGAATTTAATTATTTAAATGACCTACTATTGTTCCTAAATTAAACATTTAAGCTTTCTAAATGGCTGCCATCCTGGTTTAGTTGTTAAGGTAAGATGATTGGTGCTGACAGGACTGAGTTGGATGCTGGTATTGTGAGGGATCTCAATTCATCATCATTTTCTTAGTGCTGCCACCACTGGAAGGGCCAGTTCAGCAGCCCAGTACTGCACAGGCAAGGAATTTCCATGGAGATTTGTCTGCAGTGTTCTTGTTGGGCAGAGGTGTTTCTGGAGCCAGCTACCACCTCTGGAATATCATAAAAATGAATGTGCTTTGTAGATTACCTGAGGTTTCTCACTCTGGGTCTCTCCCTTCTCTAATGTTTAATGAGATAATGACGGAAAGTCACTAGGGGAAGACAGTCAACTTAGTAATACATTCTTTCTTTGATTTGTATGGAGCTAGGTGTGAATTTTATGCATCTATCTATTATTCTAATTATGGGGGGGTTGCATAGATCATTTCAAAATCCTAAGGCACTAAGGCTACCCTGTACACAAGAACTTAAATTTTAAATGAAGAACTAATAAACTACATTAGCAGTTTATTCCCATCTTGGTGCTGAACAGAAAGGGCTGGGGAATGTCAGATTCATCTTTGTTGTAAGTCTTTACTTTTTTCAAAGACAGATGCTTAAATTCTATCTACCTGTTTTCTGATTTTTTTTTATTTTTTTTCTTTTTTGGAGTGTTTTTTGCATGCACCTTACAACTTTTGAGGGCATGCAGAAAAAAGCAATGATTTTTAAAATAATTTCTTAAAAATTAAGACTAGAGGACAGTCACATTTTCTCGAATGTAATGTGGGAGATTCTAATGACAATTTAAATTATTCATAAAGCCTAAATAATTAGTCACTGCAGTTTGCAGACAAGCAATATATACTTCATACCTAAGGTTAGAATTCTTTTTCAGGTGGTAAACAGCATTAACACATATATAAAATATATCTTTAAAGAGGCCCACCGTGTGCTTTTAACAGCACAGACATCGCATGTTTTGTCTCGAAATCTTGTATCATCAAGCACAGATTCCATGCTAGCAGACTTTAATAGGACAACCTGAATATTTTTAAGTCCTTTCATTTCTCTGGGGTCTGAAGGAGAACATGAGTGACCAGGCTACACTGGCTCCACGTGCCCCTCGTCAACCCTTCAGGAGCTTAGGTTTTTAGGAAGTTTAGGAATGAGCTTAGGAACAAAGCAAGGGCAGACTCATCTCCCCAGAGTACTCTGCCATCCATAAAGGATTTATATGGCAGCTTATTTCCGAGCCACGCGTGCCATCTTTTGACTTCTATGTCCTCACTGGTTTTTGTTTTTCTCCATGGCTGTGTCTTGTTTGCATTTGATTCTCTGCAGCCTTTTTACTGCAGCCATTCAAAAGCAGAGCAGAGCTTTTTCTCAGTGTAAATTCACACCAAGAGAAGAAACACTCCCTTTTGTTTGTTTTGAAACCAGCAACCATCTGCTTGTATCCTTCTATTGTTCCTAATCTCTGCTTTAGAGAGAGCTCTGACTCTTACTGACACACACCCTTGCCCAAGGCCCAGATTTTATCACCCTCTTCCAAGCCCTGCTCAGCCACATTAGGCTCTGGAGTGCTCTTGTTAACTTTGTCCATCAAGGAGAAGCTGGTTGATGTCCGATCGTCCTGTGTGCCACCTTTTGTTTCTCCACACCCTTTTAAGAGATGGTAAAGAGGGAGGAAAGCAGCACAGCAAGCAGTAATCATGATGTAGGCGAAGCAGAGATTTATGTATCGCCTAATGATGGCCTTTTTCTTTGTGCTCCGTGCCTGGCATAGGATTGCTCATATCAGTTTTCCTTTATTCTGTTGGGTTTTTTGACTCTTAGCACTGTGCTGAAGCTGCCCTAACTTGGAGGTGTGGCTTTTCTTGGTCATTAGGGAGGACACAAAGGCAATCTTTTCATCTGAAAAGCTGCCTGAGGGGTGGGGGCTGAAGGTAAAGGTCTCCCACGTTCATTTCTGCCACTGCATTTCCTCTGCCATTTTTAAAATGTCTTTAAATTAATTTCTTTTAATCATTTAAGCGTCACCAACCCTCAGTGGTTCATTCTGTGGTTCTGAACGTGTGCTCTTCTCCTTTGAGAACTAACAGGTGTGACAGCGTCTTTGTAATTTCCCTAATCCCCACCCCACGTAAGTGTTTCCAGCACAGGACTCTCATTAGCATCCCCTCACATCGCCAGAGATAACAAGTAAGAATTAATTTTTTGGTGGGAAGTCAAAATGCACTAAAAAGAAAATGAGAACCAAGTGTGAGTACTTTAAATCAAAAACCTGCTAGAAATGGCATGGCAGTGTCCTGCTGCCCACTTTTATGAGAATTAAACGTGACTCCTGACTTGCAGATACTGTTTGAGTATTTCTCTATGCAATATGCTTGGTAATGCAAGAAGGGCTGGAACTGAAATTTTCACATGTAAAGACTGTAAGGCAAATCATCTCTGGGAAGGGAAAAAAAATAGGCACGGGAGAGCAGAGCAGCCTATAAACCATGCAGAGGCACAGCTCAAAAGTGACCAGTTTTGAAATAAAGGACTTGCTTATTTTCATGAAGCTGAACTGTATTTATGTCAGGTCTGAGCAGTGCAGACACACATGTGACAAATGAATGTCTTAGTAGTTTTGGACAGGGAAACTGATAAGGTCTTATCTTGTTTGCATCAAAGTCCTTAAAATTCTCAGAATTTAATCAAACCAGAAGTGTTCAGCGAACTTTATAATTATGGCAAAATAATACCTTCTTTTTTCCTTAAGAAACCTGACATCTATCAGCAGTGTTAGCATTTGGCCTTCAATTTATTCAAAATTATTTTAAATGTCACATCAGTACAGAAGGAATGATTTCTAGTAAGACACCAGGATTGAATCACTCTGTAATTATAATTGTATTTACAGAGGAGGAACAAGCTTCTCTCATAGGGAGAATATTTTAATTTGTTCTGCTGTTTGTTATGTCCTTTTTTTTTTTTTTTTTTTCCTTTTCCTTACTTTTTTTTTTTAATTCCTAGTGAGTAGGTTAAAAGTAAAAGGACAGACTTTTCCCCAGGAGACTGATTCTCCCCGGGCACAATACATATTTTAAAATCACTACCATCAATGTGATGTGGTAATAAACCTTCATCCCTAATGCAAGTGCTGGCAGCAACTGAGGCATCCGAGGCATCATTTACTAGAATATATCTGTGGATGACTTTTTGTAGCTATCTGACTTCAATTCAAACCATAATCAGCTAATCACTGGCAATTTTCAGATATGAGTCAAGCTAATTTCAAGACAATCCGCCTTAGTTTCACTGAACAGCCCTGGAGATGGTGTTTATGTTGATGTCCATTAGTACTCCAACTGACAGTAATGTAAGCTCTGCAAAAAGGAAAACCACAAGAAAAATCCCACAAAAAAGAAAAAAAAGCCTCTCTAAAATGAACAATAACGAAAAGTCTGCCAGCCTGAAGTGCAGAAAATGTAAGTTTATTTTTTCCCACCTGTGTTCCGCCAGCAGGGGATGTGAACCTCGGATGGAGCTGTTAAGGAAGTAGCGGGTCATTTAGGCTACTCACCCTGACTGGGAGGCGTACCCTAGCTTTTCTTCAGCTCTGAATAACAAAATGTTTGCTTTGCCAAAAATCACGGAAACTAAGAGTGGGGTTGGAATCTGGGCCTTACAATGTGTCTGTGATTTACTGAAAGAGCTCTTAGAGTCAAACCACAGGCAATTTCCCTGCCATGCATCACTAAGGTATGGGAATGAGTCTAGAATTTCCTTGCTTGAGGGGCCTTTCTCCTTGTTTTTTGCCTTTTAGCCATTACTTGAATTTTTTCTGTTTTTGCAGACTATAGCCTTGGATGTACACAACACCCCATTTGCAGAGCAATATCCCCCACAACAGAGAGGGATGGGTTTTCCGGTCAGGCAGCCAAAGTGAGCTGCTGTGTGACTGAAGTGGGCAACTTAACTACATGAGCAGCTTTCTTGTATGAAATCACTCTATAAACCTATAGTTTATGGGCAGAAATTGGATGGGTAAAGCCTATCCCTGGCGCTGCTAAACACAGAGTGGGGTGGTTTTTGGCACCTGTTGCTGGGGGAATAAACACTGAAGTCCATTTCTTGAAGCAATATAAGATTGTTATTGCAGTACTAACCTCACCAGGGAGCATTTGTTTAATTCTGCCATCGTGGTTTGCAAATACAGCTTTGGAGCTGCTGCCATTGCTTCCTGCGCCCTCCGTGTGCCATTAACAGGAAATTCAAGTGCTGTGGTACCTCATGAGCCCTGCTTGGGAGCTGCTGAGAAGAACATCTCAGTACCTCTGTACCAGAGACATGCAGGGTCTGTCCCTCGCACCTCAGAGGCCTTCGTGGTCTTGGCACCTCCCTGTAGGGGAGCAACAAGCTGGAATTGTAGCGTGGAAGAGCAGTTCTTACACCTAAACCCTGATGTGGAACCCACAGAGAGAGAGGAGTCTCTTATTCAACCAACTGTTATTTGATTAAGTTTGGAAACAGCAAATCCTGCAAAAAGAACACGAAATATGCAGCTTTAAAAAAAATCTTTATTTCAAATCAATCACCACTTAAGTGGACTGAAATGAACAGTAAAAAAATACAGCTCTAGAGTGTTGGGCAATCAGATATTCAGTGCTTCATCCTGAGCAACACCAGCCAGGAAACACTTCTGCAGCCGTCTCCTGTTTGGATCTCAATTAACTCTGATCACTGAGGAAGGGGAGCTGGAGTCATAAACAATTTTACTCAGTGTATGAGGGTAGTGGGATGGCAACCAGAGCAACAACACAGCTAAAAAGGGAATACAGATTAATAGAAAAAGTTCAGAATGTCATTTCAGAACTCAGTGGTCCTTCACCCTCGATAATGTGTTCTGCTGGCTGCATCTCAAAAATATGAAGAGCAGAAACAGGTCTGCAGAGATAAAATGGTTGGTTTCGTAGGAAAACTTTCACAGGGAGAGAACATGAAATGTGACAGTACCTGTTTATCATGGAGGAGATAAATCAGACAGAACAAGCTCCTGTTAGACAAAGTAATTAACGGCATACTTGTTCTCAGAAAGGGCTTCTTTAATGAGATTTTAAAAAATAAACGTGATTTAATTATTATGGTGGGTAACAGCAATTGTGAAACTTGCACTGATTGTACATTATATTACATGTTACACACTATATATTATATGATGCATGTTACATGTCACATGAACGTTATAACAACTTCTAGAATGTTAGCGTATCTGTTATATGGCATATTGCATAGAATATTCTAATGTATTTACACCATATTAACTTTTATTGCAATATTTTGATACATTATGTCTGTGTATATCCACATTGCAATACATTATGTATGATATATACAATGTTTGTACATACAATATGTACATGTATATCTGAAACAAAATTAAAAATCTAATCAAATGCAGACTTAATGCATTAACACCAAATTTCTTTTTGGTCACAGATAACAAAGATACGGGAGAGAAATAAAAGAAAGGAACTTGAGGGCCATGAGAAGAAATTCCCCAGGTGTATTATTAGATAGAGTTACGTAATCTCTACATAATTTTAAATTATGAGTATGTATATTTTTGTAGACTGCAGATATGTTGAACTGGATGTCTAAAATGTACATTTCAAAATATATATCCATAAATAAAGCATATTATTAATTATTCTTGTGTTTATGAAATACACAAATCGTACACACACGTATACATATGACATATATAGAAGAGGAGATGCCATCATGCTCTATGGATACGTTGATTGATATAAAAAGCAATTTTTTTCCACACAGGTCATTCCATAATTGCCCAGTAGGAAGGAGGTTGCTTGAATAACAAAAGACTGAGTAGCAGCAAGAAAAAATTGCCGTGGTTTACTGGACACATATTTTTCCTGTGTCAGTCTGAGACACAACTGAGATAGTTTCACATTGCCACTGTCTTAAAAGAAAACTTCTGAGGGCCTTTCTGAGGCCACTCCCAACACACCCCAGCACAATTCCTGAGGCATGTCCAGCTCCAATAGTTCTTGGTGCTGTCTGCCTGGGGATCTGGAGGTGTTAAGAACATTTATGTGCATTTCAGAAGAAAGTTCTGCTGCCCAAGGAGGCTCCCAGCTCCGCAGGGAGCTGTGGCTCATCCCACAAGGTTCCTCATGCCCTTTTGGCCTGATGGGGAGTGTGGGAAGGTAGTGCCAGTGTGACTGGCACAGGGAATGATTTAAAATATCTTCCATGCAGATTTTGCACAGCAGCAATGCCAGCTGCATAAATATTCATTGGAAGCAAGTACAAGAAGTATTTGTGCAAAATGAATACATTTTAAAAGAGTTGTAAAATATTCACAGGAAATAAGTCCAGCATGAACTTAGAGGCCCAAATCTGGGCGTTACTGCTATATTTCCCCAGCACTAAGCAGCTGATTGGCAGCTCCTTGGATTCCTGAGAGCTGCCTAGGTCTTCAGCAGAACATGTACCCAAAGCCTTGTTCAGTACTTTGTGGTTTACAACTGTACCAGATTGCTTGGACCAGAAATATTCTGCTGGAAGCTCTCACACTCTGACCTATGGTACTGCCAAAGGTCAAAGCCAGATATTCAGTGAGAGAAATGTAGAAATCCCCTGAATAAATAGCACAAATGGAAGACTGTGAATACAGTTTTGCTATTAAAACTAGAATTGTGTTCTGTATTTAAATAATTTTACATTAAAAACCACAGCCCAAGTAGTAGATCCAACAGTAGAAGAAAAAGGGAGTGTCATGTTTGGTTGCAGGAATGCTAAACTGGATTTATCTGGGCTCCTCTCAGAACTATCTTTTACCAGGATTAAGATTTATTGAGCCTTGTTTGTTTGAGATGAACAATGGCTTCCCCTTCATAGCTTTTTGTTGGGGAGGAGGTATTCTTTCCAAAGGTGAGGAAATGAATCAATACCCATTCCATCGGATGTTATCTCCATTTTAAACTCTTCCTTCCTTGAAAAATGATGGAATAGTCTCATCATTTGTGTGTGCGTGGCGTACACCCAGTAAAGCCTCCAACAGGATCAACATTATTCAATGGTGGTTTCAAGCCATGGCAAACAGAGAGGCCCTCGAGTTCACCTTCCTCTGACTGATGTGTGGAGTATCTCAGGTGCAAGTGTGTGCAATACCTGGGCACTGCACCTGGAAGGCTCTGAGGAACAGAAAACCAAGGCTCTGCTCCAGCACAGGCCCCAGAGAAGGTGCAGGCACAGCCAGTAAGCAGAGATTGAAATGGGAAATTAAACAATAGCAAAGGCCAGTGCTGGCAGTGCTAGCCCCGCTGTTCCTGTGCTGCAGGGAGGGCTGGGGACAGTGTTCCAGCCTTTCCTGTGCTCAGCAGGCTTGCCAGGGGGCAATTCCAGCCAGCAGCCCAGTCTCATCCCTGTGCATCAGCTCTGTGATGTGACCTAAACATGGATGAGACCTGAGTTGTAACCTCCCAGATCCACAGCCTCCCATTGCTCTCCATTGCTAAACCGTATCCCAAAGCATCCTGGTGATACATCTTCCTGAAAAACACAGGATAGGAATAATCTTAATGTTCATTAATTTATTAATGTGTCAGATGGCTGCCCAAACACCTGAGTTGGAACCAGGAGAAGTCTTTGGCAAACTTCGGTTGCCTCCAGGCTAAAGTCTCAACTTGGAGTGCTCTTGGGATGGCTGGGAAGGGGGTACACAGAACCACAGTTGTCTCACGTGCTCTTATTAGCACCCACTCCTCTACTGCCATATGGCACCTTATGTTGAGATATGCTGTAAACAAACTTGCAGAAGTCTAAATAATATTTAAGTAAAAAGCAGCACAGGCCCCTGTGTTTCTTGGTGCAACTGAGAGATGTAAGCCTTCCTTTTCATCGTTACAACTGAGTCTGCTCAGCTGCCCTTACAGTGAGTTTCATCTCTGTCTAATTCTTTTCTGAAGTTAGAAGTGAAAGTTCATTTGATAATAATCAATGAATCACACACTATTGGCACTGGGTTAGTTGAGTGCTGCTGTGGATGGCAGCTCAGCTGGCCTTCTATTGTAGTAAAGAGATTGAATTTTCAGTAAAACTGGCATTCTTGTAGAGCCCACGGTGAATTACGGTGCCTGTGGGAAGTCAGCCTTTCCTGGCAGGGAAAAATGTAGTGAAAAGCAATTTTCAGTTAAGAATTTCCTTTCTTCAGAACCTGATGAATTCTGGAGCAAGTCTTCAAGTTCTTTTGTGCCTGACACCCATAAACACCAGGCTGCACAGCTGCAGTCTGTACTGGAGTAATTGGTCAGTACAGCAGCACAGGGACAGATAAGACGATGAAAGTAGCCGTGGTTACAAACATTATTCACAGAATCACAGGATATTCTGAGTTGGAAGGCACCCACAAGGATCTTCAAGCCCAGCTCTGAAGTAAATGGCCCATACAGGGATTGAATCCACAACCTTGACATTATGAGCACCAGGCTCGAACCAACTGAGCTAATCTCAGGATCAATTCAAATCACATTTCAAGGAGGTTTTTTTTGTTGTTACATGGAGAATACTTGTCTTGTGTAACAGGGCACATAGGCACCACTTCTAGACGAAAGTTAACCACCTTCAGCATTTGTTTAACACTGGCAAATCACCAGCTCCTGCGGATTCCATCAGACACTTCTACTGCTCCCTGTCATGCCCACACTAAACCCATCGCTTTCCTGCCTCTTTTCAGCAACTCTTTCCATTCATAGCATTAGCTGATCACAACAAAGGACTAAACTGTAATAACTATGTGTTACACCTGCATTTAACCTGATCAAAGAGACAGTCCAGAAGAAAATAAACTAAAATCCTGCTCTAGGTTGGGACATACCTTTTCTTAAAAAAGGGTCTTAAATTCTGTGTGAAGTTAATTGCCAATAAGACTTTTTTTTTTGGGGGTCCTGCTCCATCCCTGTAAGGGCATTTTTCTGCTTTTTCCTGCAATTGACCTAAGCCTTGTCCTTTACTTGCCATGGTTGTACAGTGTATGTGTCAATCAGCTGCACTGACATACATTTAGTCGCAAGTAATTATGTTTGGCCAGATAAAATTGTACAGTTAAACTTAATTATGACCAGATGTGTTTCAATATAGCCTTTCAACCTCTGAATTACCCAATATGCTCTCACTCACACTTTTACTTTATCTCATTAATTGATGCAGTAAGTAATCCCAGAGAATTATCTGTCCTGTAACCATAATGAGGGAGGTGCTAAGCTCTAGGACTACAGGCTAGGCCACCTTCAGAAGCCTGAAAGCCTGGCTTTGGAAAGGGCTGGCTTACGGCCTTGAGTTACTCCAGTGCCTTAGATATCACCTGTTACCTCCTAGTCACAGCTCCATTGAAATGTGGAGGTGGTTTTGTTTGCATCTCTATTTATGAGTCAGAGGAAGCTGGGGACAAGAAACAAGGGCTGAATGCATCAATGTTCCGATTCACTTGGGTGAAGAGGAGGCAGAGGAAGAGCTTTGCCTCAAAGCTTGACTTTTGTTCCCCAGGACAGCCCAAGGACATTGCTGGTCTTGGGGCTTTTGTCCCAGAAGAACCCCTTGGATGTGAGGAGCAGGAAGATCCTTTGAAAAGAGAGAAGCCAGGCCACTCAGACCTTTCCTCTCTCAATCCAACAAAGTTCTTGTTTTTTTCTTTCCTACATCTTCCAACTACTTATTTTCTGAACTTGCATTTCCTCTAGTAATGAAGTATCCCATTGGGGGAAAAAAAGGGAAAACTTTTTCCATTTACCTTGGAAGCTTTGCTGAATTGATTAAAGGTAAGATAAAATACTTTACACAAGGACTTACTGACATGCTTTATTTAATGTGGCTCTACAAAAATAGATATTCCAATACCAAATTTTATGCTGAAGATATAATTCAGAAGGCACATGTTTTGTTTATTAAAAAGATAATAAAATTAAGGCAAAAAAATCTTCATAATTCAAAGTATACTAGTGGCCAGATTCTATGATCAATAGTGAGCACTCTCTTCATTTTGTGTGCCAAAGAAACTGTTGCTAGATAGGATTACTACAGTAAATTCACACTGGACGTATCTTTCATCTCCATACCAAGAATTCTGTAAAAATGGAGTCATGAAAACTCCCTGCCTTAGAGAAAACTTAAAATGATGAAGGTAACACATTTTTGAAGTGTGTTGGCCCAAAAGGCCTGGGAGAACAAGGTTTAAACTGAAGAGGTGGAAGAAGGGTGGGAGGAGGGGTGTGGAATGATATTGTCAATTAAACCCTGGGTGAGGGAATGAAAAATGACATCACCTGCATATTTCTGACACCCACACTGACACACAGGGCTGATAAACACAGCAAATTCCAGCTTGTGGGACAGTTAAGAGTAGATTTAAAGGGACAGTTTCTCAAACATGCTATTTTAGAGGGAGGGAAAAGAGAACAATAAAACATTTTGGCTGTGCTGTATGTTTGATGCTCATCCAAAATGATTTTGCCTGGCTCCTGAAATAGTAAGCTGCTTGCCTTAGAGGTGATCTTTCTTCCCACCCTTTGCTTATTACTTTCTTTCCCTCCCACAATATCAAGCTCCTTAAAGAAAAAAAAAAACAACAAAAACCACCTCTTTGAATGAGTGAGTTACCTCATCTTCAAGAGACTTTTATAAATGGAAAGATTAGAGGCACACAGAGAAATTAAGGACAGGAAGGACAGGAAGAGAGGCCTTTATTTTACTTTGTATGTGCCATGATGTCACATGAACTGTCAGATGATCTCGAAACTTGTGCTGTGCTCATGTTTCTCCCTCCAGACCAATGACCTTCCTTGAGACGGTGAGGATAAATCTCCCTTGGAAGCACACAGGATTTTAGGAAGAAATTACTCAGCCAGCAAGCCAGGAGTTCGTGGCTCGCCTTTGAGTCCTAACCAACAGAACATTTAGGAATCTCAGACAACGATTATGGGCGTTATCAACATCTGGCTTTTCCTGAGTCCCTGTCAGGAACGGGAGATGGGCACAGGGTAGCAGCTCCATGCTGAAACCTTACAATTAAGGTAACTCTAACCTTACACAGTCATGAACTGGGGCTGGCAATGCTGAACAGCAAACAGCTGGGTGGGTGCCTGCATGGTCACACCTTTTCCCAGCTCTGGGGTCACTGCCAGAGAGGAGCAGCACAGAGCAGGGAGGGCCCAGTGCAACGCACAGGCTTTTGAAAATCTCTGTCCTCAGTCACAGAGAGAAGGAAAAAAAAGTAGTAATAATTACAAGTAAAATGTAGTTTGTTCGGGAAGCACTGGTTTCCAAAATTAGAATAGGTTTCTTTTACTGCAGTAAAAGCCCACTACACTAATAAAATTTAAAAATTCCCTGTCTGCTGCTCAGAGCACAGTCATGAGTCAAGCATGGTGTGAGCTTCTGCCCTGCAAACCTTTCCAAGCCCCTTGCTCAGGAATCTCTCATCCACCTGGCTGGCTAGCAGCACTCCAAGGGCAGCCCCTCACCCCGTGTGCCTCCCAAGGCCCCCCTGGTGCCCACCACACGGGGCTGGGTGTCCCCAGTTCGGGCAGGGCTCACTGCTGCCCACTCTCCCCAGCCCCCTTGCTGGTAAGATCAAACACAAAGGACATTTTCAGCACCATATCCATGGTTATAGCCAAAGAAAAGCAATTTTTCCCCCAGGAGGTGAGTCCTCTGAGCTCGTTTGCACAGTAACCTCATTGAGCAGCTCCAGAAACGCAAGGTTACTGCACTTACTTAATATGCAACCCAGCACTGTGTATTTTCATACTTAATATGCAGATCTAATTGCTTGCCTGCATTTTGATTACCTTCTCTTCCTGGAATTTGCTCTTGTGTGGCTAATCCTAGTGAACTTCAAAGCATCAACTCGGTGGCTTTTATTTTTTTTATTTCCGCAGTTTGTGTCTGAGGCCAATGTCAAAACTCTTTGTGAGGAGCAGGACTTATTTTTTTGTGTGTTTAGAAAAAAAATAAAGTCCTTTAGTAGTCATTTGTCCCCTTTTTTTAACCTCAGGACCTTTACTTTTACTGAACTGGAAGGTTACCCATTTGGTCTGGCCATAATTAACACTTCCACATTAAGTCTCCTGCCAGCAGCATCCTCAGTCCTGCCTACCTAATACCAGCTTCAAGAATGGCTCATATGCAATTCCTTTTAAGAGAAAGGCTATTCTTCATTTCTGAGTGTAAATGCAAAGCAATTTGTCTAAGTACTTCTCTGTCTCAAACTGCTAAACCCAACCCACACAAACGCATTTCCCTGTAAGTGCCCCCTCTTCCCACACTCTCCCTCACTTTTCACATCTTTTCCCATTATCCATCTCACCAGCAATAAAATGCAATAAATTTGTTTACCTCTTTTGATGTGGTGAGCGTCTACTTTAAATGCCACCTTGGTTAAAGATAAAAAAAAAAAAGATAGGAAAAATAGCCGCAGAACAAACTAATCTTCCTTTCCAAATATAAAATAAAATCTGTCTTATTTTTAGGCTTTGCAGCAGCTCATGTGTCATTTTCATCATTTCTTTCTCTCTCGATGACTGAGAAGCAGTGAGAGGAGGCGAGAAAAAAATTTTTTTTTTTTTTTTTTGTTCCCCCTGGAAAATACATATTCAGAGCTTTCCCTAACCTGATTTCCTTCTGTATTAAATCATCCATAGCCAAAGCTAAAATGAACCTCAATAACCTGACATATTTGTCAACTTTTTGTAAAATGTGTATCGGCGATTAGACTCATGTAAGAGCATCAGCAACGTGAATCATGGAGGCTGTAATTTTTAACGTTGCAAATCACTAGATTTGCAGCACGTGGCAGCAAACTAAGGGAAGCAGGGCTTCCAGGGATGGCTGAGAGCAGGGTGTGAAGCAGGGCAGTTTCATCAGAAATGAGCTGACCCTTTACCCCAAGAGTAGAGGGGAACAAGTAGTGCACGAATCAATTTTAGTCCCGTTTAGGCCCACTACTGGGCCCATTTAGGATCTTGCATGAGTCACACAGGGCCTGACTCCTGCTCAGCTGGACCAACAATGAGTTGTTCCAGCGATTCCAAGGACAGTAGCTTGGATCCCTCATGAATAAGAAGACATTTTTCTTCCCTTTAGGTTTTATTTTTTCCCAATACCCATCAACAGGCAGATACCAACACCACATGAGCTTTGAACTTCTGCTCCTGAGAGCTGATTTCCCCCAAATGACAACGAATACGTTTACAGACAGCAGCATTTCTGGCAGGTATCAGCTGGGTGAACGCAGGTGGTAATTCATTCTGGTGTCTGTGTGTCTCCTCATACGAGGCTTTGTTAGCCACGTTCTATTGCTAGTAGAAACATCTGGCTGGGCTGCACAATGACAAACACAACATTCCGTGCCTTAAATATTTGACTTTTAGCTTAAACTTCCAGGAAAAAAAATGGTGAATGCTTAGTTCATACTACCACAATTGCTTTGGATCAAAAAGCCCTTTCAGTGTGTAAATACTGTCAGCTGAATTTTTCTAGGTATTACTACCCTAGGAGAAGAAAGCATGAGTATGTCCAACCAACACTCTTGAAATCCATTTTTCTGTCCTCTCAGCTGCGGTGAAGCAGGTTATTCAGGGAATCTGCCAGCTGATGTACATTACAGTGATGTTATTTGTCTTTTGGGACCTTGGGCTGCAGTCTTACTCCCCAAAATGCACCCTGAGCTGTCCCCAAGCTTCTCGCTTGAACCTTTGTCCCAACTTACCATGAGCCATACACAGCCCTGATCCCTCTGTGTTGGACACCACCTTCCATCACAATCCTGTCCTTAAAAATAGAACTTTTCCTGTTTCTCTCAAATACTGCCAAGGTCTCTAGTGGAGGAGCTGGAATAAATACTTACTCTTTCAGCACACAGCTATCAATTAGCACTGGTGCTTCATCTGAATGTTTCAAAGTCTGATAGATCTATTAATAGTAAAGAGTCAAGGCACCTAATTTCTGGGTACTCTAAAATTCAATTTCAAGTCTGTTTGACAGTCCTGGATTTCTATTGAAAATTATCATGCCTAAGTTTCTGCTAAGCTGTGTTTCTTTATCCTGATGTTATCAAGTTTGGTGCTTATTTGTTCAATGGATAATCTGGATTCTGCAGCAGACTGTCCTTGTGACTGATGCAAGATCCAAAAGCATTGAGGAAAATGTCACTCCACCAAAATAAAACCACTGAACCCCACAACAATCTCCTGAGATAAAAAAAAAGCAGAAGAGAGAGTCAAAAGTGAGAAGTCCTGATGGGTCTTTTGCAGGACACCAGTACTGGGCACTTAGGAGACACGATTTTCCTGTAAGGACTGCAATTAACCTCCAATCCTGTCAGCTGCTGGAAGGGTTCTACTCTGCCCTGGTCATCAGCCACAGCTGGCTGAGGCCCTAAAGCACAGGGCAGCACCGAAGCTACATTTAACTGGTTTTAACCCACAGCAAGAACATTAGGACAGGAGTAGGTGCCCCACAAGCCTTTTCTTCATGTATTAAAGGAGGTAGTTTTCTTTCATTTGAGAAAAAGAAAATTTCTGGCTGGATAGATGATGATGACTAATAACATTCCCAATAATAATAGTAACCAGTCCCTTTAGGAGACTTCAGGTGCAATGTTACGTTGCCTTTCAGTTGTATTATCCTTTAAGATTCACTATTTACCTATCCTCTTATAGAAAGTTTCATCGCAATTAGAAATTTCAGTTCTCATTCATTCGCACTTAAAACAGCATAATGTTAATGATAATTGGACAGAGCAAACAGACATCCTGCTCTTAGAATTACTCCTCCTGTGTGCATTACCATTCTTCTCATATAAATAGTATGGATCTTGTGCATTGCATCTTGTAAAAAAAAAAAAAAGAAAGAAAGAAAAAAATAGAAGAAACACTACGTTTCTGAAAGCTAGAATAAAGACTTAACACAGTATCTTAAAAAATATAACATTAAAAGTGAGAAATGCTGAGAGTGAACAAATGATTTTGCAAATTTTTGCATCCATGTGTAATCATAGTCACTCGCTCGTCACACACCGGGTTCGTTTCTCTGCTGTGCACTGTTCTGGACATAATGCCACAGAACCTGATAAAGATAAATGGTGATAAAGAAGCAGGAGCAAAGATAGAAAAACTATGAAGGATGAGGTTTTTATATCCAAACAGGGACCTGACTTTTAAAGATAACTACACCAGATCCAGATCAATAAAGGAGTAAATTAGACTTGAATTAGGTCCTGCAATGAATCTGTGGGACTTTGGTCTTATTTAGCTAATTCCACGGCAGCCTAAGGAAGCTGGAACAGGGCTTTGCGTGAACAAGAATCTTCAAGTCAAACCAAGGGCACCAGCCGCATGTACTGCCCTGTTTCTTTAGCCACAAAACCAGAAAGTGGAAAAAGTGCAGACTGGATCTTCTGGAAAAGCAGAAATCCACATGAACCACAGGGACTGTGGGACCAGAAGCACCTGGAAGAAATGTTGAATTGTGGAGTGAACTCCCCAAGGACAAGATCTTTGCAAGCCAGCAACCAGGGCTGTGTCAGGACTAAACCCAACTGCTTATTCAAAGACTATAGAAGAGTCCTTAGCTGTAACTATGAAAATCCAAATTGCTCTGTTTTATTGTACAAACTTTTTTTTTTTTTTTCTTTCAGATGTTATTCAGGATCTATGCACCACTGAAATAGGTAAGTACATTTCATTCATCTTGAAACTTCTCCACACTCAGTTCTCCCTTATAAATAATAGCTCATTCCTCTGATCAAACAGTAACATTTGGAGCACATCCAGAACTGTGGATCAAAATCCACCCCTCTTGGGCAGTAACTCAAGCCTTGGAAAGTCTCCTACCCATGCTAAGGAACCATTCAGAAACACAACTGTCCAAACAAACAGGCTAAATAGAATTAATTATTTTTTAATTATAGTTTAATGCTCTTGTATTTAGCCATTTTTCAAGTCAAATATCTCTCTCTCTCTAAATAATTAAATAACATGAATTTCAGGTGTATGTGAGGCACACTGCAAAGGTCAGTTTCCATAATGACTTTGATTTATGAATAATGTGAAAAATATCATACACTTACTATAGAAAGTTTGAAAGAACAGCTTATATATAGGTGACACATATAATAAAAAAAAGTGAAAAGAGGGAAGACTAGGATAGGTGGAATTCTAAGCTTGTTCAAAGACAGAATTTTGGAATTAGATGGTTTTAAGACTCTTCTCTTTTCAAAAGTAAAAGTCCATGATACAAATACTCTCCAGCAAAGGTGGTTGTTTAAACACTTCGTCTGTATCACAAATTTCACACACACAAAAAAAAAAAAAAAAAAAAAAAAAAAGAAAAAAAAAAAAATAAAANAAAAAGAAAAAAAGAGTGACACAAAAGGCACTATTCTCCAGGAAAGACATTTCTGTAAATTTTATATATTCTCCACCCTGGACTTCCATTTCTGTCACGCAGTCAACATTCTCTTGATATGGAAACATGGAAGTCAAAACAACATTTCTTAAAAATACTTTCTTTGATATGGCTTCAAATAAAATTTGGTTTGGAGTTAGACAAGACTTCCAATAAGAAGGTTCAAAAGTAGATATTTGGCACAAAATACCCCAGAGGACTGCTACATTTTTAATATCTACAGAGGCATCTCCAAGGCGGGAGCTCTTCAATCCTTCTCTCTCAGTTTCCTGACCTCTTGATTGGGAGAGTAATTTCTAGCCATCAGGACATTTTTAATGAGAAACATTAAAAACATCATTGCTGTCAGGAAAATTAGGGTTTTTGGAAAAATGCACAGTGATATCATATTTAAAACTAAGTCTTTATAAAGTCTCTGTTCTTCCAATTCATTAGGCATCTCTATTCACAAGTCCTAAAGAATGATAATTACCCCTGACATACAACTTGAGTTGAAAATTGAAAATACAAAGTTTAAATTCAGACCACTGTACAGAAAAGGTTTATAACAAAAAGTCTTTATAATAAAACTTATAGAAGAAATAAAATATTTCAGCAGAATTTTCAACAGTATTTTTTCACAAAGTTTTCTGTAAAGAACCTGCACCTAATTTTATCTCCAAAGACTAGTAGTGTTAACCTCTGAGTCCTTATATCAATTATATCCAAATTCCCCAGATTGCCTAAAAATATCAGTCATTAAACTCGATGTCAGCTAATCTAATTACGTCCATAGAAACAGGGTTTTCTACTTATTTCTTTTGCCTTTTTCATCTCCATTTTTATCCCCCTTAACCAGCAGTTTGGGTCCAGAAAGAGTAAGGACTCTCTCTGAAAAATGTACACTGTGATTTCTCAGCTCTGAACAGGAAAATGTACTCACAGTACACATAACTGCATTTGTTTTTCCTTTGTACGGAGAGTTTGCAACACTTTGCAACACTTTGACTCCAAACCCCTTTTTCTTTTTTCTCCTGGTGGGCATTGCCAAATAAACTTTGAGGCCATTGCTCCACAGTGACTGAAGTGTGCGGTTCCCTCAGCTAAGTTAAGTTTTGAGGGCAAATTGCACACCGAGGCTCCTGGCTTTCTATGAAAGTGAGACTATATATATGTGGTTTTTTTTTTTTTTTAAACCTGCCAAAACATTATTTCTATTTTTAAATGACCTTATAATGAGTCCAGCATACTATTTCCCATATGGAAGAGCAATGGCAAAATTACTCCACTGCTGCACAGCATGTCTGAGGCCAGAGCAGCTGGATTAACATTTTTGGAGAGTATTAAATACACCCATGGGCACAGTTGTACACATTCGTACAAGTTATTAACATAAATAAGAAAGAAATTATTGTAAGAGTTCAGCTGACCTATGATCACATTATCTGCTGGCGAGTCCCACCGTATATCAAATAACTTGCTTTTACTCGTTAGCAAAAATATTGCTTGACGGAGGAGCAGTGCTAAAATATTGGAAGAGAAGTAACCTAAAATTCTCTGGCTTTACAAGAAGCAAAAATTGTGCTTTTTTTACAAAAATAGATTTAAAAAACAAATAGCCTGGGAGGAAAAATAAAACCAAACCACTATGATCTTGATATATGTCACTTAAAATTGATCTGATCCCCCTCACTTTCCCTCATAAATCAAAACTGAATACACAGATCCCAGGGATGAGGAGCAGGTGGTAAAACAGCATAAAACTCTCTTTTCTATACTTCCACAGAGAACTAATTTCATGTTGAAAAGAATGGGTCATTTTTACTGCTAGTTTAGCCACATGGCTCCCAGGTACCAATTTTGTGGAGTATTACCCGTTTTTACTGCGGGTCATTTGTTTCCTCTGCAAATCTCCTTGAGACTCACAGAACCGATACGCATGGATTTTTCTAGCTATGCTTTTGAGCATATAATGATGATTGGACAGGTTATCTTCCTTTTAATCTGCACAAGATGTGACAGAGAATGCAGAAATTTTATCCTAAAATATTTCTCCAATCCCAGCACCTGAAAGAGACATGGGCACTGATACCCTGTAAATTGTCCATGTCCCACATTCCTCTAGGCCAGCTGTAACTGCTAAAACCAAACCTACTGGGCACAGAAATAGATGCACATAGTTGGAGATTTTCTGCAGAAAAGCTGATATCTTAGGTTCATTTGAGAAATAAGAGCTTTGTGCTTGAACAGAAAACCTCTTGCCCTTATTAACCTCCATACTTCTCCAGCTTCTGCCCCAATTACATAAAATCGTTTGATTTCCTTAATTTGTTAATAACTGCTCTAAATCTTGGGACACGTGTCCCAAGTCTCTGGCCCTAAGTATTTCCTATCAAAAACTTAATTATTTCAAGAGTAGCAAGTGATGTGCCCCTGGGAGTCAAGGGATGGAACTTGGATGCCACGGAGTCACAGGTGTCACTGAGACCCCGGACTAAGCAGCGACACAAGAGCTCTCCTGCTACCACCACAGAAGTCCCCTGGGGACAGTCCAAACCCCAAATCTCAGATGCATTAAGGCTTCCAGTTTTTCTACATTTCTATTTATGTGCGTAAAGAGGGCATGGGGTGGCTGCTGAGACATTTACTGAGCTATTGCCAAGGCAGGGCTGTGCAATCCTGGGACCAAGGGCAGGTCTGAGAGTTAAATTCTCCTCGGTCGTGGAAGGTAGCGTTCAATCCTCAGACGTGGGAAGGGAAAAACATCACGACAAAAAACCCCAAGAGAGAGGAAGGAAAGCAGTGCAAGGCTGAGCAAGCATTCTGTTTCCATGATCAGTGTGTTCAATCACACAGCACTGGAGAATTAAATTGCATTCAGGAGGCTGAGTGCACTGAATAGAAATTCACATCAAGTTCGCTCTACGGTATCAGACATGGTGTGTCACCACGTAAGGAAATGTATTTGAGCTACATGAAGGCCGATGCCTTATGTTTTTTAATAAAGTTGAGGACAGATTACAAACCTTTGCTTTCAGCCCCAGCAGTGGATGGAAGCTGTTTCCTTTGACATACTGAATGATTTGCCTTTTCTGAAGTTACAATAAGATAATGTAAAAAGCTTTGAATACCACATAATGTGAAGTGGTAAGGTGTTAAACTACAGCACCCGAAAGAAAATACTGTCGGATGTAAAAGAGGTAGGGCACTAGAGCAAAACAGACCAGCAGAATAAAATCCAAAATAACCATGTGCTACCGAGTCTAAAGGGAAGACTAGACTGATGGTTGCTCCTTAAATTATGGTTTCTTGGAAAGTTTTAATATTTTAATACAGTGCTCCTAGATCCTATCTTTATGGTCTAGGGGAAAAAAAAACAAAACAAGCAAATCCTTCCAGAGCTACTGGCCCAGTGAAGGAGTGCAAAATTTTTAATTGTCTCCAGGAAGCTCAGAAGTTCACAGTAGTATTGGGATTAAGGCAGGAAGGTTGTAGGTGTTGCAGGAATTATATTACACAGTTACTGACAAAAGTCTACTAAACCCTTGAGGCACCAAGTATTTTGAGACCTTTGGTATGAGTTATACCCACTCTATCTAAAACACTCAAAGCTTAGAGATGCAGCTCCCTTTTGAGACATCTGTTTTGTTTTGGGGTTTTCCCTTTTTACTATTGCACGTGCTTTAGGTTAATTTCTTAATTTCAGCCAGTGTTGATGCTCTCTTCTTAAGAGAGCTTCTGAATACTGCTAAGAAAGACTTTGCAGAAGCAGCTTTCAGAATGCTGCTTAAAGATCTTTATCCATCTCAGTGGCCCTGGCATCCTCCCACCACAAAGCTTTCCAAACACAAACACGTGCATTTTCATGATGTCTCAGAAGAGGTGCGTCAGCCTTCAGGGCTGGTTCCTCGCAGCGTTGAGGAGGCTGCACAGCAGATGTAGGGAACTAAATCAAGCCAGGTGATCCCTGTGCACTGTCATGGCTGTAAAATCCTCCACGAGGAACAATGTGGAAAGCAGTTGTATTTGTGCATTCATCATGCATGCCATGACAAATGACAGTTTTATGGTTAAATGCACTTGGATGGAAGGTTAAGGTTCATCTCTCTCCTGCCCTAGACTCCATCTATCACCTCAGGTATAACGAAGAGTCAAATAATACCTTAAACAGAAGATTTACTTTCCCCTGCCTTGCATTTCCCAGTGTGTAGCAGCAATTCTTCCCAACCCTGTCTCTTTAGATTAGGCACGAACACCTGGAGGTTTGCTCGGAGCAAGGGGAAGCCTCGAGTCGGGCAGGGACCCTGGCAGCTGTAGCGAAAGCAAAAGCAACAGCACATAAAGCAGGCAATACCTGAGCCCAGCCCAGCTCCAGTGGAAACAGTGTTGTGCTGTCCCTTTCTGGTGCTGAGCACTTCCCTGGGTCAGCTCTCATCTGCAGAGAGCTCCTACAAGAAACCAGGCCCTTATGCTTTTTCAGAGTTGTATCAGAGCTGGGATTTAATTCAGGCACTGGCAGCTCCTGTGGCATTAGACAGATAGCAGACAGGTTTTATTTTCTTGTTTAAATACGTGAGTTTCAAAATACTCATAAGTCTGTGAGCAGTAAGGACACGCATTCTGTGTATTCAATGAGGAATGCAATGGCCAATAGGTTTGTTAAGGCTAAATTAGCTGAAACAGAAGAATAATTAAATGAAAATGCTTATGTTATTCCTGAAATAAAGCCAAAGATAAGATTATTTTATGAAACCTATGAACTTTTATGAAACTTCATACAAACTTTCATGAAAATCAGAAAGTAGCGAAAGGATGGGGATTTTTGCCAGCTGACTGTTAAGGACTTTGGGAAGTTGTTTGTGTCTCTTCTCCATTATCTTTGCATGTTATGAACAAATGTATTTCTTAGTTGCAGAGGTTCATCAGTTCCTGATTCAGTCATGTTTATATACTCTTCAAAAAAAGAAAGAACTGTGTGTGCTAAGTACCTGAAGATTTCTGGGAACGGTGACACTTCCTGGAGCTGCTCATTTCTCTATGGATAAAATAAATTCTGAATTTAATTGAGAGGGTTTTTTCACAGCATGGTGAAAGAGAAGGTGGATGCTGGATAATGATTACACAGGGTCTGGGCTCCCATAACCTTGTGGGCATGATGGAACCTGTAGAATGCAGAGACAATGCACATGGATTTGTAGGTTGTGAAAAGAGAGTTTTGCTGAGTTTTGCACATCTAGGTCTTTCTACTGAAAAAAGGATTTATTTAATAGGCTGATGGGTATACTTTAAATGAATAGTATTGTACCTTGAAAGAACTATCCTTGTCTACTTCAACAGATTGACACTGTGCTCTCTTCCTGGTACCTCCCACCCTAGAGAGATGTTTCAGAGGCTTTGTGTGTTCATTCTCACACAACTGGCAGCAGATTTTGCTGCTTTCCTTCCAACAGTTCACCAAATGCCACATTTCTCCACTGGTAATAGTAGCTACAGTTTGGAATTTGGAATAGGAATCAGAGAGAGACAAAAATCACACTCACGGAGAGCACAGCACTGTCTTCAGCTAACAGCACTTACTATAGTAATAAGAATAATAATAATAATGTTAAATGGAGGTGTAATTCAGAAAAAAGAAAAATATATTTGCTAGAAAAGATTGTAAGAAACAATCTGGGCATTGATTATCCATGTCATAAACAGCTTAGAGGAGGAAAGAGTCCTGAATCAGTATTTCCCCTGTTTATTTCTCTGCTGAATTCTCTTAGTAGTGTGATAAAACGTTCCTCGGTGGCTCATACCCCTCCTCAGCATATGTTTCCATTTATTCTGCTTTTTGGCTTGTTTGTTTGGTTTGGAGTTTTTTCCCCATCTAAGTTCTTTCTTTATTATTGATATCTGTTTTTATCCTCTCTCGCGCTTTCAGTCCTCTTTCTCCATCTCCTCCCTTGTACATTTATTTTCTTGTTGGCAGTTGCCTTACTCCCTTCCCCAATATATTTATTTTTCCAGGTATTATCCCCTCCCCTTGGCTTTTTCGGAGGTGCTGGAGATGTAGACAGTGCTGCTAAAGCTCAGGGCTGAGCTGCTCATGGCTAGAAACAGGGTGAGAAAAGGCTGAAGAGGGCAGGAACAGCTGCTTCCAATCTGGGCCTCTCACCTGCTCCTTATCATCAGCTGTTCCTGCAGAAGGGTGCCCAGGGGTGAGAAGGAGCAGAGAAGTCACTGGGCAAGGGGCAAAGCTGTGAGAAGCCCACACTGAGGTCCAGACCACGATCCAAAAGCTTTTCACAGAGACAAACTGTGAACTACCCAGGAGTGGTCTCTGGGTAAAAGGAGGCAGTAGTTGCCAGGTTTAGGAATTTGGAGCATTTGGAACATTTTTTTGGACTTGCTGCTCTTCAGGCTAATTATTTCACATTTTTCATCCAGAGATGAAGGTTGTTTGATGCACTGAGCTATCATCCAGGGACTTGGAGGCTTTGGAGTGACAATTGCCCATTATGAGCATCAGCTGCGATTCCTCCCAATTACGCTAGGAGATGTTAAGCCTTAAGAGAGACCTAAAGAAACAGGTTTGGAGGGGATTGTATCATTCAGAGGCTCTGACGGGCACCAGCCTAATCAGCCATCATGGAGAGAAGCTCCCATGATTCAGGATTTAATCAGCCAGAGCTCAGCCCCGAGAAAACCCCTGCAAAGCAGAATTTGCCAACCAACTTCTCTTTCAGCCCGTCGTCTCGTCAATATCTCTGAGGCTTTAAGAGTTAATCTGCTTCAATAAAAATGCAAAACTATTAATAGAAATCTCCACATGGAAATTCTTTGTACTGATTCAATTTCCTTATCCAATTACCTGGCTTTATAAAGTCTTGAGAAGAGCAGGTATATCTTGATCAGAATCTTGCATTTTTCAGAACGGAAAAGATGCAAAATGTAGGAAAACATTTGTTCCCTGAGGCTTATAAAAGAGCCGAAAAAAATTAGTATTTTGTTGGCCTTCAAGGCTTTTGGGAAAAGCCATTCCTGTGGCCAGAGACAAGCAGTGCAAATGTGACTGTGTATTTACACAGGTTCTGGTGTTAAAAACCACCAGTGTGCTCAAGGTGGCCCTCAGACCAGAAGATCCCTGTATCACTGTCCACTGGCTGCTGATAACTCTGTGGTGACAGGCTGTTACAGCAAGGGATGAAGAAAAATATTCAGTACGTGGTTTACTGATCTGCAGTGAAATGGTTAATTTTTGTGAGTTTCACTGCACATTCATTATGAGGCAATTTGACTGGAAATTTAATAGGATTATTTTTGACTGGCTGAGGTTAATGGCATTACCTGTTAGGCTTTTATAAAATCTCCATAATTTAGCAATATTTATCTAAGTCACCATAAAAGTATAGAAATTGATAGTAAAATTACAGACAGCTGGGTACTGGAGGAAATGAAACAAATTAAACCAAACCCATGCTCTTAGGAAAACACAAATGCCAAATTAAGTATGCTAGGCTAACAGTTTAAATAATCCAATTTAACACTAATAAAGGTACTTTAGACCCAAGTTCTGCTTGATTTTATTCTGCAGGAGGAAAACATCAGCGGAGAGGCAGAGAGCCTGGGCCTTACAGGGATACCATAGGAAAGTGCAGCTTGGACCCCTGCAACTTTTCATACTCATTTCGCATATTCCTAATAGTTTTTCGCTGAAGTACAAAGGCACATGTTTTTGTCCGTTCAAAGGGGGTGAAGGTAGCATATAATCCTATTAATAAGATGTGTTTGATTTTTACTGGCTAGGACTAACTTAATTATCATCGTTTCATGGCTAATACAGGCCTGATTATTGTCATATTTTTGATTGGTCTCTGGTTTACACAGAGAGTTAGAGGCCATTTAACTCGGAGGTTTGTACCCCTGGCTCACGGCTGCATCTCTGTTTGAAAGCGATGATTCGGAAAAGTCCTTTTCTTGACAAAATCATTATTTAGATGTAGGTTCCATCTATAGTTTTTGCTTTTTATCTGTCCCTCCATTTTCTTTGGATGTGGGCAAGCCCATTGAATAGAATACTTAGAGGTTTTACACAGTGATGCCACTTTGTGCATTTTATTCGATGGCTGTTCAGACAATGTTCAATGCATATAAATCTTCCATTCCCACAAGCAGAACTGAAAGAAAAGGAAATTTCTTTTCAAGGTTTGAGAGCTTTGTTTCACAGTACAGTACACACGTACAGTATGTGGCCAGGAAACGAAAGTCAAAGAAATATAAAGAGAATTGTTACAGGGCATGCATCAAAAGATATCAACAGCTGTTCCAAAAAGCAATATAGCTGAATATGACTATCACCCACAAAGGATGATGATGCTGTAACTTTCACGTAAGATGCAATTCCCGAAGAACCTTGACTCTTCTTGTCACATGTAAATGTTTTATATCTTTTTTTCTATATTTTCATGTGGCTATTACACTCTTCATCTCTTGCTGTTTGCATCTAAAATGGGTACCTGAGATTTTTTATAAATGTAAAAGATAAAAGATCTATTTGCATCTGTGCCAGAAGAATGCTCTTACAGGAAGGCCTGCAAGGAGAGGAAGCTAATAGAAAAGGCGCTTCATACAGAGGCCTACAAGGATGGTCAATTCCAATATCCCCTTTTTCCAAGCAATTTCACAGACATCAGTAGATTTAGTCACTCAAGTTATGTTCATGAAGAAGCTTTTCCTATCAGCACCTTTGACTCAGAGCCTCGTGAGTCCAGGCCTCCTGAGGACTTTTGACAGATTTACAACACAGAAAAGTTGTGTGTGTTGACTTGCTGGGGAAAGAAACTCAAACAAACCCATATATTTATATTTCTTCATAAATATTCATAAAAAAGATCATCAACTCCAGAGCTACGACACATAAAGAATTCCTAGGGTGAAATACCACAAGGAAAAGACTAGTGACACTTAATTGTAGGGACATTCGCTATTTCCTATCACAAGACTGTAAATTCAGGGCTCATTCTGTGGCTGAGCTCCTAGAGAAAAAGAAGAACTTTTCCTTATTTAGGCTAAATTGAAGAAAAATATTTAAAAATCAGGCTAAATTTACGATTAAGGAGAGAAATTTATTTCTTACAACTAGCTTTTTTAGTAACTGTTTCATCAAGAAATTTGATATATTTATTATCTTGAAGAAGGAATAGAAATACAACCATGTGCCTAGACTTCTGCCTGGGAAGATATTGCCCATATCCTGGCAAGTGCTCCAGAGTTGGATCTATGGGACTTTCCTGGCTAGTGCCAAGCTGGAAGAGCATCTTCTTCTCTTCCTGCTGGAATCTGAGCAGCGAGAAGGAGGAAGGGTAAGCCAGGAAAGTTCACGTCAGGAAGAGAGAAACTCATTAAGTTTAAATGGGTCCTGGGAGATAGAAAAAAATTTCTCCTTAACCAGACAAAAGCATAATGGAAAGTACAGACAGTGAAATGCTAAGCTAGGAAAGAGAGAACCTGTGTCAATATTCTAGTTCGTACTGGCTTTGTGTTTTGGTTTCTCGCAGAGAGCAAGACCTGCAAACTGGGCCCTTTCAGATGAAGTTAAAGTGAGAGGTGTGCTCTGGTTGCTCCCCACAGGACCAGGCTGGAAGTTGCCCAAAGCAAAATCTCCTAAATTGTGCACAGGGTGGATTTCAACCACCAGCTGCATGCCAAATCCTGTTCTCTTCAGATCTGCCCCTTTGGGTGCACTCATTTGCTAACATCAGCACAGTCCCAGAGACCGGGACTTCTTGGGATATAGGAATGGGAGGATATCCAAGGTCGACAGTCTGGGACTTTGCTGACTAAGAAATCTGGAAGGGCAGTGTCTGGTGAAGCATCAAAATAACAGCACAAAGGCTCGGTCCCTCTTCAGCCTGTGGAAAAGAATAAAATGGAATAGAGGAACTGGAGTGAAAGCAAAGAGCTGGTGACCTGGCACAAAGGTGAGGAGAGAGAGGGAGGGGAGGGCTGAAACCAAAAAGAACTCAGACATTGTAGCTTGAAACTGTGCTTATGCTTTACATTATAGCAAGTGTTGCATCAAACATTTCCTTAGATGCCAAAGCAAAATATCATCTCTCTCCAAAAGCTCTTGCCCTATAATGGGGTCTGTTTAAAGTATTTTTGAAATAATGCTGAAAATGCTTGACATTTCCCTGCCACCAAATTAAAGCTTAGGGACTTAGACTTATGGGCTGTTAGAACTCTATTTAGTATGCACATTTTATCGCAGCTGTTCTAATAAAAGGGGTAACTGTGTCATTATCTATTGACTCGCTTTTTCAGTCATGATAGGTCCCAGGTTTGTGACTTGCTCCTGAGAGTCGAACAGAAAATAAAGATTCCAGTTCTCACCTGCTGCCCTGCCAGTTTGGGTTGGAAGCAGTAAACAGTCTTGTGGATGTATCTGATGTGATTTGCTTTGCTGAGAAAGCAAATCCTGTGAGAGGGAAAACTAAGCAAAAAGATGTGCTACTTTCTTTTCGTTCAGTCAATGTTATTCCATGTTGGATGAGACTACACTGTGCCGTATCTTGAATTTAACTGTGTTCCTTGGTTTCTCTGCTGCCCATATTTTCATCCAAGGCCCTAAAAGTGGTTACAAGTCTGCAGATGTTGGCATGTTGTGCCTGAATATTATCTGACTGAGCAACAGGATAATGGGATACTTCCCCCGTGTCTTAGAATGAGTAAGACAATAAATTAGCTTACAAGCATCACTTGAGAAAAAATAAAGCAAGTCAGACAGCACCGAAACAGAGATGCACAGGAGGAGGAGGTGCAGCACCAAGCACGTCAGGAGCACAGCAGTGTTTGAGAGATTTAGCTCAACCAGGTGACAAGTTGAAGATTTCAGGAAACTGGATGGAGATAAACTGAGACTGAAGAGTAGATTCTTCTGACTTCAACATCCAGTAACGTGCACCAGATGCTGGAGAGCTGCTTTGGTCACTGGTGATTCCACGAGTGGCCTAACTCAGTCCATGACCTCCTGCCAAAGGCACAGGTCATCCTGCCTGGCCCCAGAAGACTGTGGCTGATCCCAGACTGCAGAGCTATGCTGCTGCTGGATAACTGATGGGGGAGCAGCGGGATTCGGCACACACCAGGACCCCAAGGAGTAACACCCCCACGATTTACTGTCTGATGACAGCTCCATCCGTCACATCCCATCAGTCGGTTATTGCCTAGAGGTGTCAATGCAAGGGAGGCAGTAAAAGACAAAGCTGTGGTTCTTCAGTCTCTGCATTACTGCTGGTAGTGGTACAAATGGAAGAGATTTCTTTATGTAATCAACATATTTTCGGAAAAGTTCCTAAAAATCAAGAGTTCTGCTTACAAGAACACCTGAATTCACATATTATTCCCATGACCAATCTTTACAGACTCCCAGATAGGCAGATTTCTAGCAAGGACTGGATAAAAATTTGCATAAAAATTTTTAATGTATTTTCATGCCAGCAGTCAGGGACAGGTTTCCACTCCCTCCCTTTTCCCCACACAGATATGGCTTTGCACCTCACAGTCCCAGCTCTTGTGCGTGAGACCTCGCACGCTGCCCAGCTGCCTGCCTGCTGGAAGTTTAGGAATGAGAGCCACTGCTTTGCTGAACAGCAGACAGGAAGGCTCTCCTCCTCCCAGGAGGATTCACGATGGGAGAACCTCACTGCAGGACATCGGAATATGTCTGTATCCAAATCAAAACCCAGGCTTAATGACAGTTATGTTGCAATACTGTAACATGTAAAAAGAAATAACATATAAAATATTATATGAGCAAAATAAAGAAAAAGAGGAACTTACCAAAAATATGAAGGCAATATTTATGCGACTCATCATCCCAAAAGTCTATGAACCCTAGAAAAATCAAGAAAAATAATATCATTTGTGTTTGTTTACCAAACAGCTTAGATTTATCCAGTTACAGGGATTTGTTCATAAAGGGAAAGCACATTAAGGGAGGAGCACATTCACAGTGTGCTGTTGCAACATTCACGCTAATAGGGTAAAGGAAGCTTCAGTAAATTGATTAGGGAATTCACCATTCAGTGCTTCCCTCAAGTGTTGCATCCATCTTTTACTGATTAATAATAAAGCATTAATGAAAATGTTTCTGTGTCTCCATGCTCCCACCAATTAAATGCAGTGCAGAAAAAAAAAAAAAAAAAAATACAGCCTTTGGAAATTTTTATTTGTCTCACTTGCCAGACAAGCAGTAGAGTAATTCTTTACTGGGAATATTGGTAAAACAAGATCTGCATTTAGGGGTTTCAGACTGGTAAAGATGGATTCTTAAGCTGACATTTAAGAATCACTGACTCTCAAATACCACATTAGCAATCAAGAAATCAACAATGTTTAGAAGAAATATAATTAGCTCAGCATGCTGTCCTTGCAACCAATACTGTAGCTATCAGCTGCACCAAGTGCCAGGAGAAAAGAAATGGGGAATTTGTTTTCCATTGAAATACATTATATTTTACTTTATTAAAGCCATGAGAGCTTGAGACATTAATATTTCTGAGAAACTGCTGGAGCCAGCTTAGATCAGGGTGGATTTTTCTCCATTAACTGAGCGAATTCTGGGAAAGCAATCTGTCTTCCTTTTGCTTGGTCTGTACTGAATGCATTGCCGTGACACCGGGCGAGCCAGCTGGGCAGGATGTGTGCGAGGTTATTAATATGTTTTCATTTCATTTATGTACAGAAGTGACTGAGATCGTGTTTGAGACGTAATTGCATTAGGCTTTATCTAAACTGACCTCCTTATTCTAGACTTAAGTGGGGAGGATGTCAAGCAAACAGGCCACGAAAGGCAGTGCTTCTGGATACAGATGGCGGAGCTTACAGGTAGGGAGAGAGGAGCAATTGGAAGCAAAGTAGTAAGTATTTACTCAAAGGCAGTCAACATTGGTAGGGCTTTAATTTGACCTCTGCTTTGAAGCTTACTTGAGCGTAAGGTGGTCTCAGATCACTGTAGGATTGAAAGCTGCCACCCTTCCTGGATTTCTTAGCAAAGAAGGTGTGGATTAAATTCTAAATGTGTTTGGGAATTGAACTGTACACGCAAAGCTAATCATTCCAGTATATAATGCAGGATGACCATTAGCTCCTACTGTACCTCTTCTCCAAGCAAAAGGGGGCTCTAAGTTCCCCGCTGTCTATCACTTTAGCACTTTTCACAAGTATCTTTAGTGCATTTGGAATTGGAGAGGGAGCTGAAGCATGAAATCACACTTCCTCAACTTGCTCAGCGCCAACAGCACACTTTTCTCAGCAGGGAATAAGAAGGACATAACGCTCTTCCATGCCCATGGACCTCCCCAGCACTAAAGGCTCCGTCCTCGCAAAAACCACGGGATGCAGTCTCACCCAGGGGAAGCAGGTCCCCAGCACTTGCTGACAAAGCCCCACTCCAGCCAACAGGTACCAAAAGAGTGAGAAGTCTGTTGATAAAAATTTCATGGGACCAGAGACTGACAAAGGGTTTTCTAAAATAGGCAAGAAATTTGAAAAGCACTGGGTTGGAGAAGAGTGACAGAAACAGGAAATGTGCATTTTTAGGAGGAGGGCAGGGACAGAAGTTGCAAGTGAGTGTTGTGATGCTCTTAGACTGAGAGCCAGTGTTCCTAGGTGCCCTGGTCAGATAAATAGCAATGCATTAGTTTTAAAACTCTGCTCTGAAATGTCACCTTCATCTCCATTGATCTCTATTACCAAACAGGTCCTTCACTGTCACTTGTGACAAAAGGCATTAGTCAATGAAAAGCTCTAAATAACTTGAGGAAGACAAGAAAGATCTTCTCTCTTAGCCACACAAAATAACATTAGGAAAAAAAGACTGAGAAAGTAGGGCACTGAAAAAAAGCATCTTGTACTGAAACTAAAAATTGAAATATTCTATTCTAATCCTGTCACATTTATCAAAAATATTTGGTGGTAGGGTTATTTTTTATTCCTTTAGAAAGGATGTTTCTGTCAATGAGGAAATAGGCTCGTGAAAAGTTCTTAATATTTAATCCCCACACTACACCAACTGCTAGACCAACCAGGACAGCTGGTACCACAAACCTACTGCAAGACTGAAAGTTATCCAAGATGTCCCAAGGCTGAAGCTGCATTTGAACCACTGAACCATCTTCACTGAACCCCTGAGAAAGAACTGGTGGCTGGCAGACAGTGACATTCCAGGATACTTCAGGTTTTTCACACCGTGTGTCCTCTACCCCGTTTTAGCGAAACATCAGCACCTCAGATATTCCCCTAGCATGTAACCAGCAGGAGATGTTGCTCCTCTGTGTGCCTAAGAGCGCACTCTTGATTTTAGGATGGCTTGTGCCTCAAGCTATATGTGCTCTCCCACTTCAAACCCAAGCGTGCATGCACCAATCATGGAACAGACAAAATCTGTATTTTGGGTGGTACCAAGTGAAAGGTTTGCTCCCAAGCTCCGGAGCTCTGAGCTTTGGAAATGGATCAGTAGTGTTTAAGCACAGCAGCTTATGGTGGGGGAGAGGGCACTGTTTGAATTTATCCAAATTGCAAAGTTAGTGCTCCATTTCCCTGCTCTAATAGTCTATTGCAATATTTGTCCTCTGAGCAACAGACTTTGTACTCGAGAGAGGCAGTTTTGCTACCTGTACTCGGTGTTCAGTCCAATAAACATTGCCAGCAGCAGCAGCAGGGTGAGTCGGTTGTGATGTCCAAGCACTTTTGTCCATCTGCCTGCAGTCAGCCCCTCCCGGGCTGTGCTCCTCCAGCTGCATTAGCTGTGGGCTACCTGCCTGCCATTGTGCAGACTGTGCCAGTGTTTGGGGAGCATATAGAGAGAAAACTTGGTTTTAGCAGAGCAGTTATTCGTGAGGAATAAAACAGGTGGGTTTAGGTAATGATTTGGAAAGCTGGTTGTGGCAATTCCTATGATCCATTTGGGCAAGCACAGCTACATAGGAAAAAATAAAAACCAACCAAACCAAAAAAAAACACCCACAACCAGTTTTGGAGACGTTTTTGTCATTGCTTCAGGTCTGTGTGATAAGCTGAGAGCAACGGCCCTGCTGTAACCACGAACATATCCATGAACTGCCATCACATCCATCTGTCAGAGCTCGGCATTTCAGAAGCTGTCACCAGAGAGGAGTTTCCAGGGAAATTATGTTTCTCTGTTCTTCCCTTAAATCTTAAACTGCCGGCAGACGAGGGTGGCTGTAAATCCCCCTGGTGCTGTCCAGTCAGAGGGACATCTCCACAGAGCTGAAGGCTGGGGCACAGTTTGCAGCCATCCTTTCTGTGACACAGCCCCAAGACTGATTTGCTCTGCTGACACATCCTTCACAGATGTGAAAAGTGGCAGCAAGAAGAAGATGTTACGGGAGAGGGTGGGCACGTGCTGGCCCCACATCGCCCAGCACGATGCAAAGGGAAAGGCTGGGCTCCCTGAGGTCTCCCCAGAGTCACCACCCTGCCCCTACAGCTTTACTTAGATCACTCCTTTGCCCCCATACTCTGCAGCAAAAGTGTTGAACTACAGCTTTTGTTCCTTGTTTTCCATAAATATTGCAGTAATTAGCCGGATTTAATTACAGTTATCACGAAATAACAAGCATTAATCAGATTCTAGTAGCAGCTGTATTTTGCTCTTTTGAAAGCAAGAAACTATTTTAAAACTATTTCATTAAAAGCATAAAATTATTTTAAAATCAAAGCAAAAAGCATTCTATATATAGAGTGGCATTATCCCAGTGCACACAAACACCTCAAAATAATAATAAAAAGGCTATCTTGATAGGATGGTGTTGCATTAAGAACCTCTTCCAGGGACAAAATCTAAAGAAACATTTAGCTGGACAGCTCTCTGGACCTAAAAGAGACACAGAGAGAACACCATAAAATACAACAGTTTTCTCATCTTTTCTGTTTAGGCTGCTGACATGTAGTTTCTGTGGAGATGCCCATCTAATTACAGAACCATAAAGTTCTTTAAATGTGCATGAATTGCTCTAATTCACACATCAGTTCCTCCTTTGCATTGCAAGAAACACGTCAGTGCAATGCAGATCAAGCCCTTTATAGATAAAAAGCAGTTTGCTTTTGAGATCCTCTGCTCATTAGCTTTCCATTTTCCCTCCTCCTCGCGTGATGTGGGATCCATCTGGGATCAGCCATAAAAGCGTAGAAGTGCTGTGGGAGGCTCCCACCTGCAGACCCCTGAGGACAGTGGGCAGGACAAGGTGTCTCCAGGGGGTTTTAGGGAAGTGCCTGCACATGATCACACTCAGCACGGTTTGTTGCCTGACTCCTGCACAGCTTTGGGGTTCTGCACCCAATGGATTCTCCTGGAAGGTTTTTGTATGCATAAAACCACAAATATGTGAATGAGTCCTGATTTAGGCTCAAAATTAAGACGCTGCAAACCGCACGGCGTGTGGAACATCAGCTATTCATTGTTATTCACAAGAATTAGGATGTAGATCCCATTTTTACCTTCTAAAACTAATGCTCTCATGTTAAATGAGCACCCCTTCTAAGCTGAAGGTGCTGTTGTTATGGCACAAGTATTGCTGGTCACGATTAGAAAATGTACCGGGCAGTGCAGCAATTCCAGAAAGCTGTGCAATGTCGTGCAATTACCTGGACAGCTACATCCCAGGAAGCGAGAACACGTGTTCGCTGTACCCTACACATCAGCGTAACTAGGAATAGAAAGTGCCCCTCGCTCCTGGTACGAACCCTGCCAACACAGCTGGGCTGTATGCACAGGACAGTCCCACCCCCTCTGCTTGTCCACAGGCGCAGGGACGGAGCACAGGACTGGCAGGAGCATTTTAACAACTCCTTCATTCCCCTCCAAGCTGCAGCATCCCATAAAACGTGTCAAGGCAGGGTGGCAGTGCTTTACGGACAGGCAGTCTGGGGCAGGAGGCCAAGGTGAGTTACGGCTTTGCATAACTCTGAAGCTGTAAAGCAGCTCACACAGATTGCTATTTTAACACTGGTACTTTTGACTCTCCTCCTGCCTTTGAAACCAATCCTGCTGCCTTCTAGAGATTCTTGGGAGAAGCACCCAAGCTGTGACATATTTCATAAGTGCAGAGATATTAAAATGTGAAGGATCAAGTCTCTTCTTATCCCAGATGAAGAAACTTCCTGTGATTCTTCACTGCAATGACACAGAAAGAGAAATACTTATCATTATCAGACGAATACCTTGAAGCAACACAAGCAATATAAGCTCCCTTCTCCCCCTTCCAAGTTAGAAGTTAAAGTTTAAATCATACTTTAGGAGCTCATATAATATATTTATTCCTCCAGGCCACACACTTGTGTTAATAGTTTTCCATTTCTAACACTCCTGACACACTGTGGAGAGCACTTTGCACCGATTATTTCCTCCTTTTCTTGGCAAATGAGCCCACCTCTTTAAGATAAGTTTGAGACACAGTCCTGTCTTCCCAAAATCCAGTTATAAGTTTCTGCATCTACTTCTCAACAAATACTAAACACCACGAACATTTGCTGGGGACACAGGTGGCTTTGGCAAGTAACAGAAAGCACATGCAACAAAACGTGCACAGATTCGGGGGTTGGGATCTTTGAGGTCCCTTCCAACCCAGGAACATTCTATGATTTCATGATTCCATTTAGAGACAGCGCGCCTATCGGCACCAGGGAAGCCACCTGCATTCAATTACGTTTACACAGGGAAAAGAAAGGGGACATTAAACATCTCTGACTTCAAAGGCAAGAAGAAAAGAGCATGTACACACTCCTATATACATACACACACACACACATACATATAGCCATCCTATATACACACACTAACAGCCTCCTCCACGCTGCATTCCCCTCTCTCTTTGCCACAGACAGACCCCGTGCCCTCATTTCCATCCCAGAAGACTTGATCCAGGGCCCAGTCCAAAGTCTTCAGAGCCTGAAAAGTTTAGACAAGTGTAATGGTGAGGGCGAGATGCTAAAGGAGAACTACCCAAAAATACACCTGCCTTCTGATGTAAGTCCCACTGCCTCCTGTTTTTCTTGGATGACTCCCCATGCAAATTTGCACGAGCAAAGCCTTATTTAGGAATATGATAAATCCCAATTGTCACTGCAGGAAAACAAAATGGTTGAATAAAGTAACCCCTCTGAATTCTAAAAATAGTGCCTGGGACTCTGATTTTAAGATGTCCTGTGGTAGATGAACAGAGAGATGGAATAGGTCCTTGGATGAATAAATGCTCACAGCTTTAAAAAAAGGAAAGAAAAAAAAAATAAAAATCAAGTTTTTGTTTCGGAGTGTGCTGTGCATCAGAACATTAACCTACTTTGAACAAAGTTTGCTAACCAAGGAGCAGAGAAAGCAAGCAGGGCATGCTAAAGGGAGCTGCATCTCCTTTCTTGTACTTTCAGAGCAGCAAGGACTAAACATGAGGAGAAAAACCCAGCTGAAGATCTGGCTGCCATCCAGAGGTTTAAAGACTTTGAAAGAACCCTGTGGTGAAAATGAAGGTACTTAACATTTTGGTATTTTCCCATCTGTTTGGGAAATAGGAAAAGGCTGACTTTAATTATATTTAGTGGTCAAAAATTGAGAAGTTTTATGTGTGTGTGAGTTTTGGTATTGGTGACTGTAAAAATCTCCCCCAGGTTGTTTGCAGGGGCTCACATACCAGTTTGTCTCTATGATGAGATATGAAAAATTACTACTTATTGAAATGTGTAATCCCTGCTAAGAATGGCACTGCTGACATTTCCATCTCCTGCCGAGCACTATTGACATTTCCTAACTACTTCAAGGGATAAATAAGTATGGACCCCAAAACATGCCGAACATTTTTACCATGACAAAAGAAAAGCACTGGACTGTAAAGTGGGAAACAGCTTTTAAGACATCATTTCCCTGGAAAAATTGCTTTCTTTTATGGATTATTTTTTACAACTCTGTAATAAATGCTTCAAAAAAAGACTTTCCAACTGCATATGAAAAACCCTTATATGCCTCTTTAGCACAGCTGCATTGACTTTTCACATGTAGTTTGCCTCTTCATGCTAATTATCATGTGCCCTTTAATTATGGGAACAAATTCTTGCAGGGGATGCAATTAAAGATGTAAAAGATACTTCCACCCAGGTTTCCTTTTTCCCTCATGGAGTTTCTAAGTTTCCAGCATTTGAGTTTTAAGAAAGCTTTTAAGTCTGAATGTGTGGCATCACAGTTTACAGAGCAGGAGTCTCTCTCCTATCCCAAATAGCAGCTGATGAATTTCAAAGGCTTCTTTCCGAGTAAACATCTAAAACTCTGGATAGTTATTGAGCTCACCCAGCCTCTTTTCCTCTGGAAAGCAGAGAGCTGTGTGTGCAGACACAAACCGTGTCACGAGCTGTCCAGCTGCTGAATCTCAGGCGGCTGATTTTAGACAGGTCAGAAGTCACATAAGGAATTTTGATATTCCTGTTTCAGAAAACTTAAGTTTTCTTAGATGTTTGCAGAACCAGAGAACACAGAACACCTCTTGGCTTTTACCTAACAAGTCTGAAGTGCCTGAAAGATTTGCTTTTGCTTAGGAACAGTAGTCAGATATAAATGCTGATTGCTTTTTATTTAACCCACTCAGCTGAAAGCAAGCCCAAATATTCTGCACTAAAGCTTTGTCTCTGCTTAAAGCCTACTGGAAGATGACATTTCTATTTAGCGCATATTCAATTTAAAGAAATGCAGCGATGAAAAGGAACAAAACAAAACACAGAACTGCAGTGTTCTTTGTAAAAACTCTGTTATCATTTTAGACTAAGATTTAAGAAGGAATATGTTGAGGGTTGAGGAGGAATGATAGATCAGAAATTATGCTGAAGTCTGGGAGAGGGAATCAGTGTCGTTGGCTGGAGAGTGGCTGAAATAAATGAAAAGGGAGTTGCCTGGATCCATGTACAAAGCACTGTGCAGACTGAGTCCTGCATCCTGTCCCCAGCAGTCCCTGCTTGGCTGTGAACACACGCACTGAGTTAGTGCCACCACAGAGTCCTTGGCAGGATCTCACCATCTATGGGACAGAGATTTCCTTTTCCTTTTTTTTGTCTCCCTCTGACAGCTGTTGACATTGAACCTCAAACACCTCGGGATTTCTGAGAGCCAAACAAATGCACACTGGGTGCACAGGACACCTCTGCCCTGCAGTGGGCAGTGCCCAGCATTTGATGACACATTTCGGGGGAGGATGTGAGAGAAAAGGCTACTTGGTACTTAATGCTGCCTGGGGTTAAACCACAACAATAGTAGACTCTTATTTTGCTGTTTATAAAGCGACTGAGATACCAGAACTATTCAGTTTTTCAGAAGTTTTCAGATCATCGGCGGGAAAGGTGCTTTTTGGAGGTGGACTTGCATCCTGCTTTGCACAGCACTCAGTAAAACATTCCCCAGCTGCCTCACTGCACTGAGTGGATGTTTGACAGAGAGGAGTGATTCTAGAGAGAGAGAAAAAAAAAAATCCTAATGAATGTTGAATGAGCAACACTGTGGTGACTTTAGCAAAAAGCCATACGACCACTGTGAAAAACAATCCAGAATAATGGTGTTTGTGAAATCACTTGTCCAATAGTATGGGGAATTACTCAAAGAGAGTCAGACTTACCCTGGGAACTAAGTTTAATTCCACTTAAAGTTTCCATCTTTAATTGCTACCTCAGGGGTAAATGTTGTCCTGACTTGGGAGAGCACTGCAGGCACCAAAAGCAGATCTGAATAGAAATTTTAAACACTTGAGGGTTTCTTTCTGCCCTTTTTTTCAGAATGGACCTCTCTTTTGAATCTGAATATCTTTCTGGGGGTAAAAAAAAAAAAAAAAATAATTTGTGGTGATTCTTTTAAAATAATGTTTAACAAAAAGAGATCAAAAATGACAGGAGAAGATGGGTAGGCTTTTGAAATGTTTAAAGGAAGACTCTTTTTCAAACACAAATGAATAGGAAGAGAAACAACAAGGAGGCAGGAAGAGAAAAGGACAAAAGCTCTGGTCTGTTCAATTTTTCTGCGAGGTTGTAATTATTCTGTTGTGCGTGGGAAGAACAATGGGACACGGAGAAACTGCAGAGATAAATCCTGCAACTTTCCAGAGCATGTAGAGAAGCTGCTGCAGCCAGGCTGGGGAACATGAGTTTATCACCCCAGTTTTCCTAGAAGGCTCTAACCAAGGGACAAACCAGGAGCTGTGCCCTGCTGGAATTTCCCTAAAAAAGGGCGTTCAGGGCTTATAGTCCAGATCAGGAGCTGAGGGTCAGGAGGAGATGTGCTGCACACCACAAGCACACTCCTCAGAGCTCAGGGGCCAAGGATGGAGGTGGGCTCTAACCCATCATTCCCTGGGAGTTTTTGTGTGATCTCTAGCTGGTATTTTAAAAGAAAACGACTTCTGGCCCCACCAAGAGGGAGCTCACATTCAAGTCACACAAAGTTGGGTTCTCCCATCAGGGGCATACAGGTCTGACATTTTTCCTTCCTTGGTCCTGAAAGTTAATCTGATTCTACTTGGCCTCCCGAAAATGTCTTGCCCATACCATGCTACAGACAGAGGCTTCATGGAAGACCAGGATTGAAGCCAGCTGTTCCTAAGCAGCTCTTCACCAGGCTTTGCAAATCACTTCCAGAGGATGTTCTCCTGTCTCAATTCCCGGGCCCAGAGCAGCAGGAGCAAGTAAGCTGCTGCTGTGCTCACCAAGAACCCAGTGTGCAGAGGACAGCGATCAGCACCCTTGAGCTGCTGCCAAACACGTTTTGGTTTTTCACTTGTGCATCCATCCTTCCTGCTGAGCTACGAGGTGAAGGCCCAAACCACAGCTTGCATGGAGACGCCAAGCATGGGATTCCTTCCCCATACACTGGGCCTGGTTTGGGGAAAGAGGGAGCTGTAGTGCTGCCTCACTCCTGCCTCACAGAGTGCTTTGGGGAAGCCAGAGGACACTTTTAATGAGGGAATCAAGGGAGTTATTCTTTATGATCTTTATTTAATGATTTGACTTCAGAGTAATGGAAGATGGGTGGCTTGGGAAAGTAAATTACTTATTCCATAAGACTTTTCTTTGCCCCCCACAACCTCTACGGGAGAAATCTGGGAGGTGAAGGATGGTTTATTACAAATAATTCTGGAGCAAAGACTGGCAGGTGTTACAGCTCTCCCATGTGTTTTATATGTTGTGTTCTGGATCAGAAACAACAGTCAAAAAAAAAAAAAAAAACCCCACCAGTACAGAGCTTTTAATTATATTGGAAGAAATATAATTCTTCTCCTTTTGTAAACACCATATTGGGTTCCTTTCCACCATTTAACTTTATCTAAAAAGACAGCAGAAAACAGCAGCGCAGTATTTGAGATGTCTACACACATGCCAACCTCTGAGAAGTTATTTTTATTTCTGATAAAGTGGATAGATTTTATTTTCAAGTATTACTGTTCACAATGCTTCATTATAAAAACAGTGTTTCTAAAAAGCTCGGTTGTGCTTTCGCAGCAGGAATGAACAGAAATGAACATTTTAGAAGTTGAAAGGTGAAGGGAATGTGTCAAGTTTCAGTCTGAGGATACCACCACTCTCTCTCTCATTTCTCCTCTCTCCCTACGGAGAGGAAGTCACCCCACAAAGGATGGTGAAGCGTGTTTAACCTGGCAAATAGAGGATGCAGAAGAGTAAAGCACAAGTGGGGGTGGGGTTTCTGGCTTTTAGAGTTCACGTCAGGCTAATGACAGCCTGAGATTGATTTCTGAGGTCCTTTTACCAGAGAGAACAGCAATTTTAACTCACACCCTACCAGTGCTCATGACAAGTGTTGAGCTGGGTAGAACTAGCATTTATTTTACACTACTAGATAGTGGTTGGCTGTTCAATTGCACAGCCACATTAAACAAATACTTTAGCATGAATTAGGCAACAGAATCAGCCATAGGAAATAGTATAAAAGGCAATGAACCTGGTAAATTCATAACCTGAAGCTGTTTGAAGGCTGACATGTTTGAAACAGCACATTTTTTTTACTAAAAGATTGAATCTACTTTCAGTTTGGGAAAAGGGGGTATTTTGTGAGGTTTTTTCAAAAAGAACCATTCTCTCAACAGTAGGAAGTCAGAAAATCACCAGCTAAGCTGTCAAGCCCTGTTGCAGCACTTTTATTGATCACCCTGCTGCACAGACATTTTGTTTTGACTTTGCCCATGCTGGGTTTACAGCGTTACTCACTTCTGTACAAGTTTCTGAAATGTCTGCGGGGCTTTGTGGGCCGAATTGGGAGTTGTGAGGCTTTTGCATGAGTGTTCCTGCTAATTTCAGTGGCACTGACCCAACCTCTCCAGCGTCTCCACATCCAGTGGAGTTCATAGCTTACCTCGAATTCCACTGGCAAAGCTCCCAGTGCATTTCCCATCCCTGTCCACCTCATCTGCACAGCACCAACATCACAGCAGGAGTTGTCTCTGTTGCAGAGCTTTTTGAGTTTTAGCAACAAATCATAAGCTGCTGTAGGTATGACTGTTAGTGCATGAATAGAATGGAAACATTTGATTTTGTCATTAATCACCCTGTTTATATGCTGATGTAGGGGAACAAAACAACATACTTATTGCTCAGTAATAAGCATCACAATCATAATGTTACTGATAGATAATGCTTAATTCTGTCCTTTCAAAGGCTGTTTGTTTCAACTCTTTGAACACTGATGACTGTTTATGCTTAAGGATATGAGTGACAAATTATGGCAGAATGAGAAATCCACTGGGATAATAAAGAATGATCAATTACTATGTGGTTGTGAGGAATTTGTTGAACTTTTCAACCACACCGAGGCATGCACCATGATGTAGACCTCCAATTTACATTCATCTAAGTACAGTGACTATTAAATTTGCCAGGGCAGAATCTCCCTCTCCTTCCTTTTCAGGATGTTAATGAACGTGCCCGCCTCTCTGAATAGATGTTCTTACCTCAAATAGTTTTCACAGTAGTGACCAAGCTGAGCTACAAGTTAATGTACAACCTACTATTCTTGAACAATGCAGATTTTTCTCTGAACTTAAAACCAATTTTGCTTCATAAATTACATGAAAGATAACATTTCTACAGCGTGACATACCATGGAAGTACTGCTCACCAAAGCTATGGCAGTGGCTGCTACAAGGGTCTGAACATTGGAGCACAGGAGTTTCACGAGGCAGAGAATGCTCTGCTCCAAGGTCTGCCTGGCTGTGGTTTTTGCAGCTTCCCAAGAGTCACACAAAATCATAGAATAAGTTACACTGGAAGGGGCCTTTAAAGCTCAGCTGCTGCCGCTGCCGCTGCCAAAATACAGATCAGGATGTCAGAGGGTGCTGTGTCCTAACAGCAGGGAAATCCCTGAGACTGTCAAGGATGCGTAATCAGAAGACATGAAATATCCATATTGTGCAAAATAAATTAATTGTGAAGGGATTTATTACAGTGAATAGCAAATTAATTAATAATAGAGATGCCTGAAATGCAGCAAAGTGTTACTGAGCTGGGGAGCCTTTCACTGGAGGGAGCAGTTAATGGAAAAGCTATGTAATGGTAGAAAGAACTTAGTTACAGGCTACAGTCATGGCTGGTCTCTGATGATAATAATAAGATTAAGTGTCAGAATCTTAAAACTGATTTTAATTTTTCCCCCCAACAGAAAGAAGGTGGAAAAACACAGTTCCTCATCACTTTTTCAGTTTGGTCCATTACACCAAGAGGAAACCAAGCTTGCATGTCAAGGGGAAGGGTCAGCTCTTTTCTCTGTTCGAGCCAGCGAGCAGGAGCAGCAGCAGTGGCAGCGCTCTCACCACGCCTGACTCACGCAGTAATGAATGTGGTGTGTCACTTTTGGGGACTGCACAGCTGACAAGCCTGCCTGCAGCTCTGGCTGCTCCTCAAAGCACGGCGAAGGTCACAGTCAGCGACTTCCCGATTCCAGGTCACTGTTGCGCAGAAAGCTCCCCTCCAGCAGTATATGCATTTCACACCTAGCTGCTCCTTTTGTCAAGCTGTCATATTTAATTAAAATGCTGACAGCCTTTAAGGATCTCTACAATGTGCAAAAAATACATAAGATCAACACTTCACACTTCTACCAGCGACTATTCTTTTCCAACGGTAATTTAATTTGCTACCTCTAGTTCTTGAGATTTTTAAATTACTTTTTTCCTTTTGCTGTTCTTCATGAAAAGCAGAGGAAGAGTGCCTGGAACTCCTTTGTGCCGGTCTGCTCTCAGCCAGGACATTCTCCATCCAAAGAAACTCTCCTGCTGTGCTCACCATTAGGTTTCTGCAGAGCTCGGGGTGCTGAGAGGAGAGTTCTCACTGTGCACTCTCTCTCCAGCTCCCCAATCAGAGAAGGATTCCTTTTCTAAACCCGCAAGTTCTTTACTTGGCATTAAATCCACAGGTGGCTAAGGGATCTGACTCTCTCTGAGATCTCCAAAAGCCTTAATCCACTTCTGTAGTATTAATTCAGGTGCTTGGTTTCCTGACGCTGTTCTTTGGGCTGAACCATGAGGTCACAACTTCACCACTGTGTGTAATCACAGACAAACACTTTCACATCTCTTTCCTCCAGGCACCATAAACCCTCAAATTCATCATCTATTATATATGACATTATATATCAACTAATTATCATCTCTTTTTTTTTTTTTTTTTTAAATACAGCAATAAGCTGCTGTTGTTATCACAAATAATTTACGAGAGCTAGAATTTTTCTCTGCTTTCAAGGAGGTCTATGAGATATTAATCTTCACCAGCACAGGGCTATCAGCACTGTAATTTTATGCATGTCTCTGTCCCAGCAATTCTCTGCTTGGTTTTTGCCATTCTTGCATAACTATGGGGACTAACGACACCTTGTGATACTGGGTCACAGTCGCACCAGATGTTCTACCTCAGTAATTTCTCTTACAGTACAACTCTGACCATGCAGACAGACAGACAAACACACCAGGCAGGCTGAGAGAAGCACAGCTCTAATCCCCAACGTGCCTGGTGTCACACAGGAAATCAGAGACGGCATCTGAAACAGGCCTGATCCTCGTGAGCTCCAGTAACTACAAGTCCATCTACCCCTCCGATTGCTGCATGTCGTTATCCATGTGCAAACTTGTTCAAGGTCAACTTGCTCAGGCCATCAGCTTGGCTGTTCACCAGGGTAAACTTATCCCCAAAAACGTATGGCAGAGGGCCTTCAAACTGAAGATAATTCAGGCAGAAAGCACTGAGGAAATGGGAATATTCAGTCCCAGCACCCTCCTCCATGAGGAAGTCAGTAGGAAAGCACTCCCTAGGCGGTGTGTCCGCTTCCAGAAGAACACGCATTGCTACAAAAACAGCCTTCCCCACACACTCTGGGAGCCCCTCTGGAGCGGGTCAGTGCCCAGGCTGCAGCAGGGGATGGGATGGGGCAGGTGGGGCCCCCTCCTCCCACCTGATCACCTCCCATTCCATCAGCTCACACAAACAGCACCTATTCCCAGCTCCGGCTCCTTTGCTCCATTGGAAATTAGGCGCTAATAGTTTCTAAAGCTGTTCAAGGGAGACACTTAAAAATGGCCAACATATTCAAAAATAGTATCTTTCAGCAATTCATCTCTATAAAATATGCTCAAGGGAGCATTATGCTAGAAAATGGATTTTGCTTTGCAAATGTAATGATTCATATCACGATTATCTGTGCATTCATCCAGTCACAGCAGAAGAACAATGTCATATTACACATCTGACCAAACACAACTAATCAGTATAGATTGACTAAAAATTGAGATCCTCACAGAGGGGTTTTGTTGTTCTTTTCTTTTCTCTTCCAACTCAATTTGTATAGTTCCATAAAAGCAGTACAGGACTCTGAATTGGTAAAGAAAAGTATGATTTTCTAATGAAGTCTAAAGTAGAAAATCTGTATAAATTACTCATTTTGATTTAAATACTCATGTGTAAGACCTAGTTATTCTATAAATGCATCTAATGTGTATACATTTATAAAGAGTAAGACAGTAAAATAAAACTGGCTAAAAAGTCTAAAACTCAGGAGGATATACTTCAAAAATTATTTGTATCTGTTAATTTAGAATATAAAATACTATTCAGAAACTTAAATTGAACTGAACTACTTTAGCATACATGAAGATTGGTTAAAGCTCCAGACACTGGTGGCTGATCTTAAAGGCCATGATTTTGTGAAGATGCATGCACAAAACTTTGTGCAAATACATTCATGAAAGAGAAGTTAACAGGAGGTCATTCGTAAGGTCTGCGTGAGACCTGAATGAACATCCTTAAAAACGTGAGTAAAGATAAAGGAGACAAAAGAATGTGCTTCAGCCCAGTCTGCTTGGAAATACCTCCCTAATCTGAAATTTTTCAGAGGCCTTGTGCCTGCACATTTCTGACTCCTGAGTGGGCTCCGCAGTGTCCCCACACGCACTCCGAGTCATCAGAATTTGGGGTACTTCACCCAGCAGCAGGTCTGCTCAAAGCAGGCTGAGGAGCTACACCCAAAGGCAGATTATTCCCTTGCAGCTTCTGTTCAGAAGCAGCAGAATATATTGCATTCCTACAACACGAAATATAGGCCAGTCAGCTCCGCGAAGGCCCAGATCCAACTCTCACTAATGGCTCAAATTGATTGTGTCATAGCTGAAGATCTACATATGTTAAGAATTAGGAAACGTGAAGCTGCCAAGCCCTTTGGTGGCTTGTCAAGCTCCAGGATGCTCAATGCACACTGAAACAGGCAGGTTTTCCAGATGGCATCTGGGCACCCTCTTCATGGCTACTCAGTGGAGGGAGTCCATTCACAAAGGCTGCTCCACTCTGGGGACCTGCAGACTCAGATCCTACCGCTTAGACGGAGGCTCACTGGAGTGCTTCACGTTTCCTAGGAAGGACATTATTTTCCACACCCCCTGTTTTAGACAGCTACAGAGCTGGTGTCTGTTCTCTGCTGATTAGAGCTGGAAACTTTGGCTACACCTATGGCCAGCTGCAGGGTGGAGAAGCCCAGTGTCCTCTGCTGTGCTCGTCACATCTGTTTCCTGATTTACCCCGGAGTCGCCAGGTAAGGAAGAGCAGGCTGTTCTCAGTCCTCACAGATTTCTGGCTGACATCACAGGACTCTGCTGCCTGGCAGAGGCCCTGGCATTGCTGTGACAATCCGCTGGTGAGCAGCACTGACCCAAATGTCCAGTCCCTGCTCCCAGGAGCTGCACATCCCACCTCAGCACACCTGCCAGCTGGGCTGCGATGCCTTGAGGTGGAGATGACCAACCCTTCCTGCTCGAAGCAGAAAGCTTTGGCAGTGACAGCTCTGCTTGTAACATCATCTCCTCAGCTTGGACTGTTCACAGGGATACTGTTCCAGAAAATCTGTAAAAGCCTCATGGGAATCACTTTGGCCAGCACCACTGGATGGGGACTGCTGGCCAAGAAATAATTGAAACAAAGGATGTTCAAGATCTTGGAAAGGGGAGGAAAAGAGACCTCTAAGTCATTTTACACACTGGCAGAAATTGGATTTCTGGATGACTCCATTGTTTCCTCAGGTGGTTTTTTTTTCTGTTTGTTTTGGGTCTATTTAACCATTAATGAGTGTCATAAAATAGTCAAGGATCTCATAATACAGAGAACTATTGGCATGATTCAAACATGTGCTCCTAACTATGATCACATAAAAATACACATCTAAGAGAGCAACCTTCATGCATCTGCTTTTTTTTTTTCTGTTCTTTTCCTCTTTTCCCTTGAATATACTGATGTCTATTGTTCTCAGAAGTATTCAGTCACTTAGAATCTCAGTGACGTGGCAGAAGGAATTGAAAGTGATTCCTACCTAGCACGTGTCAGGTCACTGCCAGCTACCTGCTCTTCAGCTGAGCACCCCACTTCTCTGTCAAACCCTGCTTTTTTATCTGCACATCTCAGCAAAAGCCTCTCTTTCCGTTTCTCTCCCACACTGTAGTTCCGTCATAAATCTCAGAGTACAATGAAGTGTCACTGTGTTTATCCAGACCCAGTAAGACAGGAATATATCACAGCATGCAGAACAGGTTCTTAACTCTTCACTTGTTTATTAAACTGCTTGAAATGCACAGGAAGAACACGTCGATACTGCTAAGGTTAATGACATTGATTCATAGCAAGAGGGAGCCAGCATTTACAGTCAAATGATCCCTGGTAATTGTTGTAATAAAGTCTGCAGATGAGCTCTCAAGGCACGTGGGTGCGTACTGCATCTCTTCTTCAGCGCAGATCAGAGGAAGGACAGCACCTGGGGTCCTCCCAGAGGAGTGGCAGGTGCTGGAGGGAGCCGAGGTGTCCAGCACACATCAACTCTCACCAGCCTAAGCCACCATCCCTCCTGCGATACAGGAAACATATGAAGGAAAGCCCACTACCCTCCTCTCTGATGAAGAGATCAGTTGTTGTTCTTCCCACACTACAGAAAATGAAGCTGAGGACCAGTGCATGCTCCTTTTTCTGTGTGCTTTATAATACAGATATATGGTGAAGTGAAGAAAAGTTGGCTCCACAGAAACAACCATTCTTTAGAACAGATTTGTGTCATTAAGCAGCATGTGGGAATTAACAGCACTCGCTGTCACTGTTCAGATAATAATGATGTCCTTTTCTGTAAATGAATATTCTAGCTATGTACTTTGTGTCAAAAGGATGAGATTTGCTGGAGAAATTATTTTTAACCTGCAACTTCAAATGCAATGCAGACAGAATTATCACAATTCCCACCAGTGAATGAATGACATCACAGGAGTTGTGTGAGGACAGGTCAGGTACAGGTGAAAGAAGCAGAAGCATCTTCTCATCTGATGGTTTAAAGTCAACAGGAGGCTACATTCAACAGGGGAACTGTTTTAAAATAACAGCACCTAAAACCGGGGCTTTTGGTGTCTCTAGCTTTCCTCTGCAGAAATACTCACTGAATCACACACTGCTAAGAAACTAAGCTAAACCACAAACTAAGAAAACCGCCTGAACTCTTCCCGTCTCAAAGATCATTGCCTTATTTTAGCTGAAATAGCAGCTCTGAGTCAGAGATGAGATGAGATTCAAATCTCCTTTGCAGATTCCAGGAGTCCTTTAAGCTCTGGACTATTAAGTGAGAGGAGAGCAGCTCAGGGCTGCGGTGTGTGACAAGAGCACGCTGTGCTGGCCTGCCCCAGAAAATGCCATGTTCTCTGCCAAGAGGGCTCTGAGTACTGAGGGTGCAACTCAGTACTCAGGCAATTGTGTGTGTGATGAAACACAGAAATTGAGGCACTTGCTTTTCTGCCAGAAAACTTCCTGAGTGCCTTTAGAGCTCACGTGTTTCCTGGGTGAGACATGGGAGAGTGGGCCAGCCTCAGTGAAGGGGCTCGCTACAGCACCAAGTGACAGTAACTTTGTGATAGGGTGGGGAAAAAAACCTCATACTTTGACTGCTCTTTGTCCCTCGAAAATTCTGTGGTTTGCTGTGGAGTGTTTTCCTACTTCCTTACCCACCTCCAGATGAGAGAGGCAGTGGTAATATAGGGCTGCAGTGCATGCTGTGTTGGTGACAGCCACACGTCCATTTAGGCAAGGTAACCATGGGCTGGTTGACATTTCATTTAGCTGGCCTTACTAGTTCAACATCATTTATCCTGGAGCTCACTTTACAGAAATAATTTCCATCTTTTAAATTTTGAAAGTTGTATTTTACCCCTGTTTCCACACAGACTGCGTAGAAAATACCATCATTTTGCATAGGACACACGGGGCATTATCGTGACCTTCACTGACACGAAGCCAGATGTGCTGTTCTCCTGCTCAGAAGTAGAATCTCCCTCAGTGTATGTATTTGAAAGAAATGTCAGTCTCACCCTGTTCTGCTCAAAGACCAAGAAGAAAGAATGAATCTGTGGTAAAAGAAAGGCCTTAATCCCATTTTAGGCTTTAACTACAGACATCCTCTCAGCCTCTGAAAACAGGAGGAACATCCTTCCTGTGCATTCCTGCATGAGCCAGCCTGGATGTGAAGAACAAGCAGGAATTGCTGCTTAATTTCAAGGACAGAAAAGGGAATGGGGTTTGGACTTCATTTAACCTGCATCCACACACTGTGCTAAAAGAAGATTTGAGCTCTGGCTGAAAGGGAATAATTAGCAGTAATTAATTTCTGCTGCAGATCATTAGCAATTTACAACTCCTACGAGCAAATGAAAGGAAAACCATGGTTCATCAAACTCCTAAAATTAGCCCTAAGCAAGTCTCTAACACCAAGGATGGCAGCTCTTCCTAAAGGGCTGGAAGGCACAAGAGCCCTCCTGTCCAGCAGCTGCTGCTGGCTGCAGTCCAGCACACGGAGGGGGCTGTGCTTCAATTCCAGCACATTCACCACACCGATTCCCTGGTCCTGGCAGGTCAGAGGCAGGGAGGCTCTGAGGCCTCCGTTTTCAATAAGTGGAACTTTTAACTCAGTCACTTGCAGTCCTGGTAGTTCCCCTTTTTCTCATTAATGATTTTTCAAAGTTAGAAACTGACTCCCTACTCTGATGGATTATATGAAAGCCCTCAAGATTTAGAGCTTTATTTAGGAAAATTAGCTGAAACAAGAGTGTCTTTTCAGCAGGTCTGTAGGATATATGACCCTATAGAATAGGGTCATATAGAATAGAATCTATTTTCTACCTGGTACTATGGACTTGAAAGTTTTCTTTCAGACCACATCACCAATATGGTAATTGATTAATATAAAATATCTTTCTGCAAATCCTAGCTTCTCTTGACAGATACCTCAATTGTAATAATAATAATAATTTCCTTCATGTGTTCCTTGGGGAAAACCCCAAAGTAAAAAGGTAACTACTATATAAGCATGAAACAGGTTGTATAATTTGAAATTTAGTACTGCCAGGATGCTAGAAACTTCAGCTGAGGGCTGTACAGCATCTCTCATTTTGCATCATGCCAAGATTCTCTTCAATTAGGAATTCATTAACTGTAACCTGGAGCATGTCTTTAACAGCCTTGCCCTGCCAACAAAATAAACAATCCACATTTGAAATCCCTTGAAGGAAAATTTTAAGCCAGAAGTTTGCTTGCCTCTTCCCACAGAACCACGCACATCTCCACCTGAGTCATACCTGGCATATATTACTCATCCTGATTTTACTGAAACTGAGGATCTATTAAAATGGACGGAAATTGTTTAATCAACTCAGCTATAAGCAAGACACTGACTTGTGGTGTACAAAACAGACTGAGATCCAAGTTTCCTACAGCACAGGCTGGCCCCATTCATCGTTAGAGATGTTGCTCTAATTAGGCTGATACCTAGGGCTTTAAGCGTTCCTGTGGCTACTGGAAGTAGGCAGGAGAAGTATTATTTATCTTTAACTGAAATGCTCAGGTAAGCAGAGCTTCCCATCCCCCTGGGAACAAGGACAAGCCCCAGGACCCCCTCACTGCTGAATGGGGGGAAATGCTCAGGACAGGGACTCCCCTGCTTCCCTGCAGCCCCTCATCAAAACAGGGTGTACCCTGGAGCCAGGATCTCCGATGCATTTAATGATAATTAGTAAAAGCAACAGCAGCACCTCAAGACAAAATTTTCCACATCACCAGCTGTTACCTTTTCAAATGCATTCAGGATAGTCTATGTACTGTGCATACATATCAAGAGTCTGAAAGACTGCTAGAGTAAGAAATGTAATCTATTTCTGCAGGGCTCAGGTCTTAGCTTCAGGTAGAACATATTCATGAGTATAGATCTCCACCCAGGAAAGATAACTTGGACTTTGAGCTTAAACTTTAATAATTGTGAAATGCCAGAAAGCACATTTTAGATCCTAGACTTGCAGATTAAAACACTGTAATCTCTTTACTGCAGCTACTGCACAATTTTATTGCTACTTATGTACATATTTACAGATACCCAGTATCAATACTTATGTGGACTGTTAAAATAACTGATCGTTTATGGATATGGTCTGCAATCTAAGGTAGTTTTGGCTGAATTCCCAGTCTCCCATATGAAATTCTTCGAGACCCATGAAAAAAAAAATAATTATTCTATTTCAGGTTTCCTATCTGAAACAAGAGTGAGAAAATAATGGAGATAATGCCTCTTTAGACATTCTTTGTCTTACAGAATTAAATGTAATAAGAGTAACCTCTTTGAGAATGAAGCACTTTTTATAGTATAAATTTGTGCAGAACTAGCAGCCTTGAGGGATCAAGGATAATATTGCAATATAAATGATAATTAATTTATATTTTACTGGGAAATTTTTACTATAAATATATCCAGAACAGCAGTCAATGGGAGATCATGCTATGAATCCCCAAAGGAGATGCAGATCACTCACACAAGTAGAAATACATGCATTTCTCTGAATACAAGAAGGCAGAAAAGGTGTTGCCGATAGTTTTGATCAGCCAACGCAGCAACCTGCATCTCCAGAACATTGAGCTCTCAGTGCAAAACTCCCTGCTGAGGCAGTGGGAATGGGGTTTGTGCAGGACAGGGCTTCCCCCAGCTCTCAGGGACCCTACACCAACTCTCCAGCCACCAGTGCCAGCAGCCCTGCTGAAAATGGCCTGAAACCCCACATTACACCTGCATCTGCACAGGGCACAGATTCCTAAAAGCTGTTTGAGAATCACAGAACCAACTGATTTGGAAGGAACCCAAAATGATCGTCAGGTCCAACTCCTGGCCCTGCACAGGACAACACCAAGGATCCCACCCTGTGCTGGAGAGTGCTATCCAAGCACTTCTTGAACTCAGCCAGCCTTGGAGCTGTGACCACTTCCCCTGGGAGCCTGTTCCAGTGCCCAGCCACCCTCTGGGGGAAGAACGTTTTCCTGACATCCAACCTAAACCTCCCCTGGCACAACTTCAGGCCATTCCCTTGGGTTCTGCCACTGTCACCACAGAGCAGAGATCAGTGCCTGCCCCTCCTCTTGCCCTCACAAAGAAGTTGTAACTGCAATGAGGTCTCCCCTCAGTCTCTCCTCCTCTCCAGGCTGAACAGACCCAGTGATCTCAGTCTCTCCTCATGTGGCTTCCCCTCAAGGCCCTTCCCCATCCTCCTTTGGACCCTCAATAATAGCTTTATATCCTTCTTGTGTTGTGGTGCCCAAACTGCAGACAGGACTCGATGTGGGGCTGACTCAGTGCAGAGCAGAGGAGGACAATTCCCTCCCCTGCCCAGCTGGAGATGCTGTGCCTGATGCACGTGAAAAGACTTCTCACTAAAATTCTGCTTTACAATCCAGTCCTTTGGCAAGAGCAGTACCGACCTGCCCCTTGTGTCATCTCCACCTGGCAGAGCATTCTCTCATTTGGGGAGCTTTTTCTCCCTTCTCTTTTCTCCCAGCTTTCCAGCTGGTATCCTCAACTAAGAGCTAGTGAAAGCAGCCTCAGCAAGCCCACAGCCGTGTCCGAGGATTTTCCATGGGCTGTAAGAACACATTGCCACATCTGTCATCATGCCTAAAGAGCCTTTGGAGTGCTCCGTGCTTCCAGTGGCAGATCCGCTTTATCGCTTTTTCCTTTTTTTTTCCCCCTCTCTCTCCAGGGAAAATAAAGGAATGAAGAATCTGTTAGAAGGACGGTGGCTCCTGGGTACCCCGGATCAGCTGCGAGGCAGGGAGCACAGCCTTACTGACACCATGCAAAATGCTTAGAAAACCAGCACTAATGGGATTGCTGTGGGCGAAGTCAGCAGTCCCAACACTTCCTAAGTGCTCCTGCCATCCTGTGCCATCCCCACTGCTCTGCTGAGCTCAGAGCCAGCTGCGGCAGCCGCAGCACTCAAGGACCACGAGCAGGACACGCGCCTGCTTAACAACAGCCTGAACTCTTGGTGAGGTTTCGGTGATGTGTCAACATGCACCACACGGCCTCAGGTGTGGCAGTGCTCTTCTTTCAGCATTTTCCATGGAGACTTTATTTTTCCATTTTCATGATCACTTATTACTTTTATATTGGATCCTAGAGCAACAAATATAATTTAGCAGAGTCTGTAGGCACCTACAAAAACCCGAAACCAACTACATCGCAGTGAAAGGAAACGGTCTTTGTATGCATGCCAAATTTATCATTGCAAAAAAAAATAAAACCACAGTATCATATTTTTTCTATTCTATTATTGTTTTATTTCACATATTTTAAAATATTACTAAAAATATTTTCTAACAGAAAGTCATATGAACCCCGTAAGTCAATACATTCTGTTAAGTGCTGAAACTAGAGTTTTGAATCTTTCAGAAATAGAAATATTAAATGACTGATGTCAGAAAGTATTAGCAAAACATTTTATTGTTGTCAAATTTGCATATCTGCAGAAAAGTTTCATGAAAAAACTTTCACTCAGCCCTCTGCCTCCATGAATTTTCCCCTTTACAGTCTGTTAGATGTATATCCTTCGTGTTACCCTCCCACAGAAAGTGGCTGTTAATGGGTCACCGCTATGGCTGAGAAAGACAAAATTAGATCTGTGTCAAAATTAAATATTTCATTCTTTTTGTTTACCTCCATCGGCCTTATGTAAGCATTTCTATCCCGCATCCACAAACTCTTCTGAACTCCTTTTCCTGATTTGTATCCCTTTCACTCTCCTAAGGCAAGGATACTGTCTTTCCTCAAATATTACCTCTGCTAACACATTCTAAAGAAACTATTTGAACAGTGTCTAGGTTGTACAGAAATAAGAAATTATGAACTAAATCTCCAAGGAGGGCCTCGAGCTACAGAGCCCATGGCAGAGTCTGTTGGGCAAAACTTCCCCTTCGAGGGGGAACAGAAGCAGCGAAGCTCACTTTGATCCCCACCCTCATTTTTGCTACATCCTTTCTTTAGCCTCGTCAACAGTTCAAACACCAGCCCTCCTGCGCTACCTCACCTGGCAGCTGAGCTCAAACCATCAGAGGCTTGTCGGTGTTTTTAAGGCTGGTGATGCAGTGGCTCATGTGACAGCAGACGTTTGAAGTCACACTGTTTGTGTTAATCACCCTACGAAACAACACCAGCCAAAATTGACTTTATAGTTCTGAAATCAGATTCTTTATAATAATTGTTTGATGAACAACATGAAGGAAAATTGATTTTGTGATGTCAGAGGCTGATTTATTCAGCAGTGCATAAGTCGTCATGCAGTGCCCGTAGCCTGCAGTTAACTGGCACTTCTGAATGTCCTTTCCAAGCCCTTCTTGCATCCACTTGAATATGATTACAAGTGCCACAAATAAATCAATTTGCTTAATTATGATTAAAGGTTTCAAAAGAAACCCTCCTGAAGTGACTAAATCCATCTAAGTGAGAGGAGAAAGTACAGCAGAAGAAAGAGTTAAAATAGCACCAAGAAGGATCACATCAGTGCAGCTACTGCCCTGTAATAAATAGGGACAACCAAGGATTTCCTGCTGGAGTCTGACAAAGCAGATGTTTTCTCCATTCATATCTGCTTTTGCACAACTTGCTTTTCAGAGCAGGACTCTGGGCCTGGAGACATGGGGCGCATTTTGGATCCCCGTCTAACCCTTCCCAAGGCACTCACAGGTTTTCCTGCCATTAATTACAAAGGTTGTCAGCATGGAACAGCTTCTTCCTGTCCACCACATGGGACCAGACACAGACTGATGGTGGATCACACATCTTTGGTTCAGCCTACTGTAACAGCATTTCTATCCAAGCCAATGCAACTTAAGGAACAATCTCTTCATTATACCAGAAGTGCTAAAAAATTTATTTAAACATCTCTTATTCCACTTTTTCACACTGGTTTAAATTAAGTGACCTTTATCAAGTTGTATCAGATTTGCAGCATGCTAATTATTAGTAATAAGAGTATTATCATAACATTTTGCAAAGTCCTAAATAACCCCTTTGTTTTCTGCATATACTAATTTTAAAATTCTAATTTAAATATATAAATAACACCAGAAAGCAATCAAGATCTCTTCACTGTATGCCTCTCACAGGATGATTTTCTCATGCATATGCACTGAGACCAAAAGATGCGTTCTGCATACTGACAGAAGCTATACAGCTCAGTGTTCTTGGATGCTGTGATAGGTCAACATTTTTTCATATTGAGCTTTTAACAGAGCACTTTTTTTTCTTTTTTAAATAATGATAAAATATTACTTGCTTTGGTAAATTCACTTTCTTATCAAAATTACAAACAGCAAAATACCTGCATGTGAAAAAAAACCACCAATACGTCACAGAAAATGAATGTGTCTCTCCTTTCTCTTCTTTATCTGCCATTAAATTACATTCACACATCTAGCACCACACTCCACTAAGTCCCATCACAAGAGAAAAATCGTGATGTGTTATTGAATATAGAATCTGAGGATGGCATAGACAAAGTACTTAAATCATCTCCCCAGAGGAAACACAGTGGTAATTCAGAATTAAAATATTTTTTCATTTGCTACTGGAATATATCAGGTTTTGATTTGCAGCTGAAAACAAAAAATATTTTCAGCTGAAGTTTTTACAGAAAGTTCCACATTTTCCAGCAGTCACTTCTATCGATGATATAAACACCAGCTGAGAAGCATTCGTAACACCTGAAGAATATGCACAAACTTGCGGTATTTCTGGAAGAGAAACTTCAATTCTGTAAGAAGTTGTTAATAACAAACTTTATGATTCATGGTACGCAGATGACAGCTGAACAGAGGCCTGTGGGGAAGGAAGAGGACAGTTCTCTTTACAGATGTGATTGGTGATAAGTAAACCTGGTTTATAAAAAACCCTGAAAGAACTGGTCTCCTCATGCCAGTGAAGTATCCTTAATCAATTACTGAGAGTGACAATAAAAATGATTTTGTTTTTTCCAGTACTTTAATGAGATGCAGATGAACAAACCATGGTTCATTTGTGTTTTAGGTTCTGTCACATAGGCAACCATTAGAGACAAGACATTTTCTCCCTTTGGATCTAATCTCTGCATTATTTAGAGAAGCGTTTTATTGTCAGTAAGGAGGGAAAAGCAGTGGGAAATGAAGGATGAGGTTTGCTTGGAGATAAACCTGTGTATGATCTCTGCCCAGGACACCAGCAGAAGATTCCAGGGAAACTCGCCTCCCTCATCCTTCATTCCCAAAGAGCCACAAATTACAAAGCTATCACTCAAATTATATTTCCCTCAACCATTTATAAAAAAATCTAAATATTCAGAAGAGCAAAGAGAAAAACCCTACATATGCAACAAAGTGAACGGGACAGCCACTTTGCTGCTGCAAACAGAATCCTCATTATGACCTTCAGAAGAGGTAGGGAGGAAAGGCAAAGACATGAAAATTAACAACCCTTCTTGCAGACATACTCGTGAGTTATGCAACCTAAGAATTTTATCAACTCCCCCCATCTTCCAGAAAGACACAATTAATTTACAGTCATTTTAACCTGCAAATGACACTTGTACAGTTGGAGGACTGACAATCACCTTCCCATGCCGGCAGTGGTGTGCAGGAGTCTGAGTGTTGCAGCATTCACATGGATGCATTGAAAAATATAATTGATGGGACCTCCTACCTTGTTAAGCGCAGTAGCTATAACCACACACGAGGCATGAGGGATACACAGAGAGAATCAAAAGAAAATAAATTAAACAGTCCTTTAAAATATTACCTTAAGGAAGAGTTAACATAATACTTGCATCTCTTGGTTCTAACTCATAGGATGTGGTGCTGTGTATACATACACAAACTGCCTGGTGCACAATTTTATCTGCTTCAGATTGCAGTAAAATGGGGACATGATGTACACAGTTTCTCCCAGAACCACTGTAAATTACAAAGGTTAATGATAGTTCTGCGAGAAAAAAAAAAATACTAGGAACAGTAGATGTGTGCGTATATTTGTATAATAATTCAAGGAACCACGGGTGACAAGGTCTTCTTTGCTGAAAAATTGTTCGAATAAAATGAGCCCACTTTAACAAGATTGTAAATACCAGGCACCATTTTCAACACCTAGAACACCCAGAAAACAGCCTTAGACTTACAGATCTTTCCAACTCTCGTCACAAGTGCACTCAGGGCTCTATGGACAGCACTGTTATGAGTTGGAACTGCCGGTCTGAAGAGTGGGAGAGCCTTACAAAGACTTAGGCTCCTGCTTTATTGAGCCAGACATTTTCGGTGACCCTCCCGGGTTACTGAAATAGCATGACAGCATTTTAGTTGGCAAATATCCTTAGCGGTTTTGTTAATGCAGGGCATATTCACCGCAAGGTTTGTCTTCAATCAAAAACTGCAGTCTTGTCAGGCCAGGTGGCTCCATAAAATTACCAGAAATTCTGTGAACCAGCCTCACTCTACTGCATTAGGTCCTTACAGCTATGTATTTCCATACCCTCACCTACTCCTTCCTTTTTATCTCCTCTACAGCCTGGCCTTGCATCCAGCACGCCAGGATGCTGAATACCAGGCACTCCAAGAGAACAGCTTCAGGTCAGGTTTTGCTCAACAGCAAATAAAAGAGGCAGTGCCATTCAGCTCGTTAAGCAAAAATCCTCTTCTTCCATTTACTCAGGCTGAAAAGTTTCCTTTATTCCCTGGGAAAGGAAGGCCTTTTGTACTTTGCAAAAGCACTGTGCAGCCAGCCCTCCGTCTGCCAGTTCTGCCAAAGAGTTCCTTGCTCTTCGCACCCTTTCCCAGTTTTAGGTGTGGAATCAACCGTACCACGCTCCCCTGAACTGTGCTGTTTTGGCAAGGTGCTAAAGGGACAATATTCTCTTCACAAATGCAGCTCTCGCATGACTGTGCTCTCCATGTCAAAAGGAAGAGCGTCTGCCTAAGAAATGTTGAAGATGGGCAGGGAGGGGAGACACCCACCCTGCTCTGGTCTGGAGAATACACACAGGAGATGCTTTTAAAAAAAAAGGTTAGAGAAGTAAGCTCAGGCACGATAAACATCTGGTTTAAAGTGGTAGAGGAATGAAATAAGTGCTAATCAATTTGTTCCTTCCAAGCTCAGGTACTTAAAAAGTTTCCTTGGTTGTAAAATGTGAGGTTAGTCAGGAGCTCATCACATTTCTTGAGCAGCACAGCAAATACGAGCCTGCGTGCTGGAGGCGGGAGCCCTCCTCTTTGTGGGAGCAGCGGATGCGCTCGGGGCACTTTGTCGTGCGATACTGTACCACAGAGCTAAAAATAGGGAATGGTGTCTAACTAGATTTATAAGAGACCACTTTCTCTGCGTGCAGACAGCCTGACTTGGGATTTATTTAGTTGCTCCAACTGCATAAAAGTGTTCCCTCCTGAACACCTTCAGAGGGCATAAAAAAGTCCAGTGTAATACAACTGTAGTGATAGAACTGTCCCACTGCCACTCACGAGGATAAAAAAAAATAAAAAAAGAAAAAACCAACCTAACAAAAAAAACCAAACCAACATTCTAAATACAAAACCCAAAGAGAGAATGAGGGTAGATCTGCAAGAATATGCAGCAAATGTCATGAGCACCACTTTCTGATCCCAAACTACATATAACCCATATTTTAAAAATTGGTATTAATTTTATGGGGTCAAAAATGGAACACACTTGCTTTGGTCTTGGTGGTTTTTATCAGCTCCTCTTCAGCTAATCCCTTTTCTTTTAATCACAGCTGAACTTAGTTTCTATTTTAATTCCTGCCTTAGAGGATCTACAAAGCGTTTCTGCTATGCCCCTGTTTATGTCCCCACCCAAGAGCAGAAGACATGACAGTATGGTATAAAAGTTTTATTGGCCTGTATTTTGGCTGACCAAATTACTCATGAGCACTGAACTCATGAATAAGTTATGAAAGTCATTACTACAAGTGCCAATAAAACCTTTTTTATATGGGATTGCCGTATATTCTACATATGCAACTTATTTTACAGGACAGGAAAAACTCTGTATAAGATACTTTTTAGAGAGTCTTAAAAAATTTTATGGGGACCATTTCTTCTATCCTTGCAACTGCAAACCAGGCTTTAATTAACATAAGCCATGCTGTACTGTGCTCAGAGGTACAGAAAATTTAAAACATCTCTCAAACTTACTGCTGCCAGCTTTTACTTTCTGAGAACACGCAACCCACCAGAATCTGAAGGAAATGCTGTCACACTGGAAAATCACAGTTTTTCCCTATCCCAAAGATGAAAAGCTTCTAGGTGCAATTCTGGATGGTCAGATAGTTGGTCATAAGGTAGAAACCTTATGTTTATCAAAAGTCCATACGGTATATTCTGAACATTAATCATTAAAGATTTCTCATGGAGGCAAAATTCCAAAAGGAAAAGAGGGAGATGTTATGGTCAAGCTAGCTTTATCAGAAAAATACCAACATTCTAAGGATACTTTAAAAATAAAATCCTAAGATGATGAATCAAGAGAGCATCAATGAGAATATCTGTCCACACCGCATTTTCTTTTACCCCACAGCTATGGGACAAGAGGGGAAGAAGGTCAAGAAGGATGAGTGTGTACATGCTTTTTAAATTTTTTTTCAAGATTTACAAACCAGTCTACTTTTATCAACCAAGTTGTGATAGAAAAGATATTTCTTGATACATGAACCTGTTCAGCATTCTTCTCAGAGTTAAATGCTTGCAGGTATTTTTTTCCTCACTGAAATGTCAGACAAAGGCTCAAATCCCCAGGAGCTGATAATTGGCATTGTTTTCAGGGAAGCTGCGGGCACACAGGGTGCAATTAAATATAAATATAGATAAATATAGGTTTTTTCCATCTGAATGGGTTATCTACATTTTCTTTTCCTTCAGAAAGGAATGAAAGTAAGAACTTTATCAGCACCCAAGATAGTCCAGTCTGAAGTAAACAATGGGAACTCTGAAAGTGCTTTTCTTCCCACAGCAGCAGAGGCTCTCTCCATCTCTCCATCACCTTTTTGGCATCTGCAGGCAGGCAGAAGTGAATCCAGCCCACAGAGTCTAATGCCAGCTGCCAGCTTCTCCACCAGTTTGCTCCACACACCACCATTCACACACATGTAAAATCAGGTATCAAAGACCTTTTAAACCCGGTAACATGATTAATTCAGATCCCGCCAGGTCTGTGACTGCAGAGTGCACGTCAGCAGTTAACTTATCTGTGATTTTCTTTCTAGCAAGAGTGGCACTCATTCAATGACAGGGCTTCTGATGCTGGATCTGCAGCACGGAGCAAATTTATATTTGTTAGATACATAAAGATATTTCCTGGTAGCTTTTTTTTTTATATATTTATCAGTCTCAATACTGTAGTACCCTTTGCTTGCCTATGTTGATTTCTGAAGTGATTTGCCACTGCTGTCAAAATACCAACATATCAAAGAGCAAGAGCGTAGACATCAGCAGTCCTTGATGATTGCTCGTTCCATGTCCCCACTGTAATTCTTCCCCAAGAAGTTTACAGGCCCAATTTCCTTAAGATGTTGGTACTCACGTTTTGTCTCACCACCTTTCAAACTCCGAGGTGTCAGCTGAACTCTTGTGCTTTTGCCCAGGGGTTTTCAAGATGTATTATATGCAGCCAGTAGGGGAAAATAAAGAAATACCCAACATGTGCCATGCTCCTACTGTTCTCCTGGCTGCTGCATGGAGCAAAACTTCCTTTTTCCTGCCAGAGATCCCAGGGTTCTGCTGTGGAAGAGGGCTCCTCATAAAGCAAGACAGGGCAGGATGTGACAGGGAATAAAGGAATGGCGCAGCGCATCCAGCAGCTGAACGGATAACAGCCCTGGTAAAGCACTCCCTGTGCCCAGGCAGCCAAGGCAGTTCAGCCCTAGAAAAACTGAGCTGCTGACTAAAGAGCCAGCGGTGACATCCTCCCTCAAACCCAGGGAAATGCTCAGTTCACAGCACGGGGCAGCAGGGACATGTGAGAAGGGGACATCTTACAGTAGGATTTAGTCTGCGGTGAAGGACTGGTTTAGATTATTTTCATAATGGCTGCTCCCACCAGACTTCAGAAAACGTGAGCTCTAATCCTGGGCTCTTTCTCTCCCAGCCTGCCATCTTTTAGCCTGTGCTTTGCCTCCTGATCTCCATCACGTGTCAGCGGACATGGCCTCGCTTCACCCCACGAGCAAGCTGGTTGACTGCTTTCGGAATTTCCTTTGATTTCCTGTTAAAGGGAAATGACAGGGAACTGCACAACAAGGGAACAGAGCAGAGCACCGATGGTGCTGAACTGCAAAAGCTGGAAGCACTTGGGAAGAGGGCTCCTTCAAGCATCTGTCACAGCAAGCTCTTATCATCTGCGACTTAGGTACTTACATCTCAACTTGGCAAAGGAGGGGAAGGAAAGCAACGTGAAACATATCTGAGTTACAGGGCTTTAGCAGAAGATAAAGCAGGAGGTAAAAAAATTGTCAGTGGGAAGGGAACAACAGTAGAGGACTGGAGAACTGTGGAAAAGAACATTTACACTAGCTGGGAAAGAAATCAAAAAAGCTGGTTTTTAAAATACACACCTCACCACCAAAAGTAAAAAAAAAAAACCAAAACAACAACAACAACAAACACAAGCAAACAAAAACCCAAAACAAACCAAAACCAACAATAACAACCAAAAGAAAAAAAAAAAAAAAA
>VZRN01004407.1:335009-358509 GCA_013397935.1 Dasyornis broadbenti
TCCACAAACAGAAACACCCCCCAAAAGGCAACAAAACAAACTAAGCTTGAAAAAATAGCCTTTAGAACCATATGATGTGACTTAAGAATATCTGGACATCCTAAATGTTAGGCATTTTCTCCTAAACCTGACTGATATTTGGGATGGTGTCTTGCTCTCGGTCCTAAGCCCTCTCACTTCAGTAACACAGAAAGACAGACATGCAAGACAGACAACTTTGTTCTTTTATGTGTTTGTTCTGCAGCTGCATCCATGCCTGCTGCTTCTTTTGCTCTGTGGTCATACCTGCAGCACAGTTTAGCGAAGCCCAGCCTCACTCAGAGGCTTTGCAGATCCAGCACAATCCAAAGCAGGAAGCTCAGCACCAACTGATTCACCCTGGGCTCAAAGTTCAAAGCCAAGCTACAACCGGCATCCCAAACATTACCATTGTGTTTCTCAGTCCTAAAATGCTGTTCCCTGTTTTTCCCCTCACAGTTTTACTTGCACTGATCTGTCATACAACCATAAAGATGGAAAATGAGTTGGAGGACGCAGAGAGAATGTTAACATTTTAGTTATGCCACTTTTATTTATACCATGGTGACCCAAAATAACTTCTGCATATAGATGTGGCTGTAAACACTGGCTATATTTATGCCAATTATTCTGACTGACTCGTTGATTTTTAAGGTAATTCTTCATAGGTTTAACGCTTCCCTGAACTTTTCTGAACTCCAAGAAAGGCCTGCCTGTCAGCAGTAGCAGCCACTGCTTTGCTTGAAAGGAAAAGAGACAGACACCAGGACTTAAGAAACAAAAGTAAAAGTTGTTACAATAAAGGGTAATCAATATCAGACAGATTAACCTGATCCAGCTTGTGATCATAGTCTGTGGTCAGTCTAAAGCGAGGTGTTTTAGGGAACAGTCCTTCAGAGATCTCAGCATTTCTTGTCAGAACATAAGCAACTCAGGAAAACGTGAATCATTCTCACAGGAGACAGTACTGAAAATACCCATGCTGCATTCCCTATGTAGGGCAGCAGTTTTAGACTACACAAAGGTTTTTCCAGCCCCTGGGGCTGAGACAGGCATGGTAGGCAGCAGCTCTGCCTGACGTTTCTTCAGACAAGCAACCAGCCTCTGCTTGCTCCTGCTCTAAATCTGGGGCACTTTATTCATTCCTCCCAACTGAATGCAAATCTCTCCCCAGAAAACCAGACTGAGCAGCACTCGGCCATGGCCCTCAGGGTGGTTTGTTTGTGACAGAGCACATCTACGTACACGCGGCAGAATCTAATCTCAGCTAAGTCAAGGGTTTGCCTCCAGTCTGGAAAGGCCAATGAGTTATTCCAGATAAGGCACGTTATCCTCCCTAGCTTATGGAAACCAGACACAGGCCTGCTGCACCCAAAGCTGCATCCATTGATCCCTCACCCCTGGCTCTGTGCTGCCAGCCAGCCTCTGACGGCTCCGCTGAAGGCTCCTGAGCTCAGCACCATGCTGGCACTCAAACTCCTGAATCCCAACCACCAGATCCTAATCCATATGTGCTCGAGCAGCTCCCAGACTGCGCAACAGATGGCTGAGAACAGCTGGCCATGAAACACTCTGAGAAACGTGAACGAGCACCAGAAGGAAATAGAGATTTCCCAGGGACTTCTTCCTCAGCAACGGGGTAAGTTACTGCTTGGTCTTCCAAGAACCAGATAGCAGACGAGCTCTTCTGCTCTCAACAGAAGCTTCTTGAAAAGTGGTCAGTGTTACAAAGCTACACAAACAGTGAACAGACTTTGCAAAGTGTATTCAAGAGCAAATGCAAACAACAACAACAAAAAAATTTAAAACCAGCGCTTTTATTCCACTCAGACTATGATTTCAATTTGAAATTGGCTTACAGTCCAGTACAAGGTGACATAAAGTTCGAAAGATGTGCCTGAAACATCACCCTGAAGAATATTTTCACTGACTTCCTTAGCAGAAATATCTTTTATCAAACATTGTATCAACAAAACTAGACACATTTACAAGATTAAATTTAAAGCAGAACTATTGATTTTGAATCACCTTCTTAAAAGACAAAAAGTTGAAAGGAAAACAGAAAAAGCTAAAACTGACTTTGATAGGAGTATTGTATTTTTTTTTTTTTTTTTTAACAGGGTTATGTTTCTATTTGCCTGAGAAAAATACAAAGTTAAATCAATGTTTAACACAGGAAGGCGCTTTGCTTAGGCCAGCCTGGCTGAGTAATTTCATGCCTTTGGTAAAACGAAGGGAAGCATTGTTGGCAAGGTCCTTAGGCAGGCACAGCCATGGGAAGAATCCCAGGCCAAAGGCTGGTATGGCTTGGGTGGATGAAATCTGCTCACCTAATATAGAATCATTCAGGTTGGAGAAGAACTCTCAGGTCATCGAGTCCCACTGTTAACCCCACACAGAAATGTCCACCATTAAACCATGTCCCCAAGTGCCACAGCCACCTGCCCTATGAATAGGGACTTTGATTTCACCACTTCCCTGGGCAGCCTGTTCCAATGCTTGACCACCTTTTCAGAGAAGAAATCTTCCCTAATTTCCAATCTAAATGTCCCCTGGCACAACTTGAGGCCATTTCCCCTCCTCCTGACTCTTGTTACCTGGGAAAAGACGCTGACATCAGCCTCAGGTAGTTCTAGACAGCAATAAGGTCCCACTAAGGTCTCCTCCAGGCAGGAGAAAAGGAGGCACAAAAGGAGAAAATGAAGGCACATTTCCTGGATTTTAGTGCACTTCGTTCTTTGCCACTCTGCTTTTCTTCTTCTAACTCTTCAATTAATAAATGTGGAGTAGAGAAGTCCTTGGCTGTGGTGTCACTGTATGTTGCTACCTCACTTGTATTTCTGGTTGGTGATAACTTGCAGTTATGCTGACAATCGACAACAGAAATCCCTAGAAATGGAATCTCACTCATGTCACAGCCAGTCAGTTCCCAGCCAGCTGAGAGACGATGCTTCCTCATCTATAACATGCATTTAGCCAGCTAACTTACATGATTTCCTAAACACAGCAGCCAATACATTGTGAGGACACATCAAATCTGTGAAGAGATTTGCTGGTAAATAACAATACACTAACTGTTCCTGCCATGGGCTTTTCAATACAATTTCAAGCAACAGACCGGGATGTTTTGTTCCTAAACAAGGCTTGGATACCTCTCCAACAGCTGAGAGACCACAGAAAGCTGAGAAAGCAAGGGTCAGGCTGTTTAGCTTCCAACAAGCTCCTTGAAAGCTCTTGTAATTTCATTTGCTTTCCAGGAGAACATTCAGTGGGAAAGAGATTGAATTTTCTCACCAGCTCGTATTGCCAGCACGGCCACCGACCCTGCTGTGAGACCTTTTGCAAAGCTTTGTTTCCCCGTGTCCTCTCTGACTCTTCACAAGTTTTTCTTATTTAGGAACAAGTTCTCCAGGAGGCTTTTTCTTACCACGTATTTTTGCAAGTCTTGGCACATTTCATCTCTAATCTCTGGATGATGTCAAATAACACAACTGTGACACTGCAGTGCAGAGAGCCAGAGCCACGCAAGGGTGCATCTGCCAGAACTCTCACCAGCAGCACCTCCACTGCTCGGGCTGGGGCCAGGTCTCAGCACAGCCCTTTTCCCACGCCTGAGGTGCCCATGTTTTGCAGACACAGACCAAACCAGCTCGTGGGTGGTGTCAGCGTTTAACTAAAGAGCAGAGAGGGGAAATGGCTGCCAGCCAAAGTCTTCCAAGCTTGCAAAGCACCTCAGAGACACATTTCTGGAGACAAGTCCTTCCCCTCAGCTTCCCATGGCTGCACTCGTTAATTATCTCATTTATTGTGGTGGGGTGTACACTGGTAACCTGTGCATCTTCTGCAATTACAGGAACGTGGTTGGTTTTATTCTAGTAGCTCTTTTCCAGAAATTTGATACTTGTACATGGCTGACAAAAATCAAACACACACGCTCAAAACTATTACTCTGAGTTACATCCAAAACTGGTTGCAGAAAAGCACAGTAGACCTAATTTGGCTTCCTTTTGTGCATGCCTTAATTTTGGCAGGAATTAGCCCAATGCTGGGATTGCTGGAGCCTGTCACTGCGCCTAAACAACCTTGGGCAAGAGCCTGAGACCAACATTGCACTTCTGTCCTTGACAAGCACTGTAGGAGCGCACTCTGCTTCCTTGCAAAAGGCACACACAAAAAGACACAGCCCTGTTTAAAGGAAAATTAATGGCACCTTTTATCCCTGCCACCAGTTCTGTGGTTCCCTGAAGAGCAGATGGCAGTGCTGTGTGCAGCAGCTCTGCTCCTTAGCCAGGGCCTTTGGAAGCACATGGCAAGGGATGCCTGCAAGGGTAGGCAGACAGCTGTCCTGAAGTGCAATAGGATTCCTGCTCTCTGTCCTGCTCAGAGCAGCCCTTTCCCCACATTCCTATTTGACATAAAAGCAAAAAGGTCTTACATAAATATAGCCAAGAACTCTTTTTACCCTTTTTTTGTTAATAGGACTTTTAGAAGAACCATCTATTCACACAAAGTGCTATTTCAGTAATAGTCAGGGACAGAAGAACGGTATTTCTTTAACCTCCCCATCTCTGCTAAGAACATTGGTGCAAGATTGCTGTGCCTTCAAATTGCCCTTCCTGAAACAGAGGAGGGGGAAAAAAATAAACTAATTTCCATTACAAGCCCTTCCCATTTTATTTATTTTTTTTTTAACTCAAAATGCAGCCTAAATAGTTTGTGCAGTTCTTCTGAGAAAGTAGACGCGTTATCAACACCTTTCGTGTTGCAAAGGTGAGTAAAGCAGGATGTTGGATGACTTACTTATAATCCAACAAGAAACATCTTATACTGCAAAAATGGCTCATTATAGTCCTTGCAGATAGTCCCTCCATGCTCTGAAATCTGAAAAAGCCAAAAGCAGCAAAAGCTTTCTACAACTCTCATGTCCCTGTTTTCTTCATTCTCTGTGCAAACTTTAGGAAATCTTCACCTGGGCATTTTTTCTCCCCTCACAACTTATGTGACCCAGTGAGCATCTTCCAGATTTTGTGGAATTAAAGAAAAGTCTGACTAGACAAGTTTCAAACTATCTGAACATTTGTCTCAGACAGAAATGCAAAAGAGAAAAAGCTATGGAAGTTTAATATTTGCTCTTGCAGCATTTCTCTAGGGCAATTCTTCCTCTGCCCCCAGGTTGCATTCACACATCTATCAGCAAATATTTTCCACTGTGTGATCAACAAGCTGTGAATGAGGGGACTTGTTCTGCCTGCTTACCCTCCTGCTGTATTTTAACACAAGCAGAGATTTGCAAAGGCAACCTGCAATGCTAAATGCCCATCCTTCCTACAGCTTTCCATAATGTAAAGGATCTGAGCCAGACATCATGGAAATGCATGTTACCATCTGTCCTAGATGTGTGTTCTAAGATGTACCTGCTCGCAAAGACCACTGGATTATTTGCCATCTTCTGAGGGCAGTTTATCTGCAGTCTTTGGCCACCCATGGCACTGAAGCCCTTGCAGTGATTTCTGCAGGGCTGCTGTATTATTAGTCCTTTTACAGGAATACTTTGTGTGCTGGATGCTTTCTTATCAGTTCTTAACTACACAGATTCCACATCCTACTAATTTATGACTGAGCTCCAGGAGGAAATGTATATAATTTAGCAAAGCTCCAAACCCCCTTGATTTTAACTGTTGGGTGGTCCCTGACACCAACATCTCTGACGTTGGCTGGGAATGCAGCATAGCTACTCTGTGTGGCGGTAAATGTTCTCTTACCACTGCCTTAAATTTACTGAAGTGGTTTGCGTGTTGATCGTAAGAAACAAATGAGCTTGGGCTCAGCTGGGGACCGAGGTGGGGACCAGCAAGATGAATGAGTAGCATGGCAACCTCTTTTCCAATGTATTCCACTTACAGTTCACCTGCAAGGCTGAAATGAGCAACCTGAAGCCGGTTTGGTTCTGAGGTTTTTTCCCCATCACTGCAAATTTCCCCATGACTTCTTTCAAATACATTCCTTACTATGGCAACAATTATTTTTTATGCTTTTCACAATAACTGAGAAAATCACTGCCATTCATTCCCTTCGTGGGAGATGCACAAGTGGGAAATACTGATTTCTTCACATATTGTTCTGCTTGGTATTACTGCTTGGCATGTTTCTCCTTTCATCTCTCATCCTCACTCCACTCTACATTTCTAGTAGTCAAGCACTACTGAGCATTGTCATAGCTACATAATCACATTTAGCTCCAAATAAACTTTTTTGGGCATCTGGAAAGAGTGACTGCTTTTAGTAATGCATGTGTTTACCACAGCCCTGAGTTGACTGAAAATATGAAACGTACAGGATTATAAACATCTTTTGTTGAGCTTTGCAAAAAAAAAAAAAAAAAAAAAAAAAAAGGCTAAAATTATTAACTTCTGACATACATACAACTCAGAGCAAGGTAGATCAAAGAAGACAGAAAGAAAAGCTCTAAAACCTTGATCAGCTGTCCTCCCACCTGCTTTGTCTTTTCAGGCAGATTCATTGCATGGCTTTGTTTGCTCAATAACTTTCTGAATCACTAGACACAGTACAGTGCACTTCGGACCCCAATAAAGCTCTGCTGTCACCCCTGAAGCAAATGTCCCGGCTGCCCTCTCCTCCCCACTGAAATGATCTCCAGTAGAAGTCAAGCCACCCAGCTCAACACCATGTTCTTCCCATCCCCATGGACTGTTCTCCTCCTTCCATGCAGGCCTGGAAGATTTCTGGATGCCTGGGGTGAGCAGGAGCCCCCACACAGCACAGCTCACCGTGACGCTTGTGCAAGGCATGACGGCAGAACGGTGAGAACAAAACTGTTCCAGCCTTGGTGAGCAATGTACTTATCACAAGGAATAACATAGCCTTGGGCTCCTTGTCAAGAAAAAGGAAATACAGCCCACAATGAGTTTGAAAACCTTATAAAAATTAAGTGCAATCAGGAAATAACAGCCTGTTCAAACAAGAAAAGAAAGAAATCTCCCTTTACACCTCTGCACAGGCCACCCTGCCTGTGCCTTGCCATATGCACAATAATGAGGAAAAATTCTGTTCCTCTGCTGCCGCTGCCCCCCCAGCACTATGATGTCTGAGAAACACTCATCTATTAGCCAAGACATGAGTAACATCCACAAGATGTAGCCTAAGAGGCTGAGAAGCTTTATTGTTGGTATTACCTGCCAACGTGAGGCCTTGCTTCCCTCAAATGGATCAAGGAACATCAAAGCTCCTTCCAAAGCAGACAACATCTGGAGCCCATTTGCTCCTATTAATTTTGGAGCAGAGTGAGGAAGGAAGAGGAAATTTTTCAACTCTGAAGGCAAATATTTACTTATTTGCATAGATCCTGAATGAGTGGTAACTCCAACAGATTCCACCTTGGGCAAGGGTGGAAGAATTGGATCACACCCAATGCCAGCAGCTTCCTGGGTCAATTGATGGATTCTCCCCACATCTCACAATCACAGCAAAATTATATCTACCCTGGGATGAAACTGGCCAGTTGCCATTCTCACAGAAATATTCCTGCTTAAAATTTAGGTAATTTCTAAGTTATGGAACTGCATCTGTGCTGGGTGCAGCCCATGCAGAGGGTCTCTGCTTTGCCCCAGCACCACCACCCAGCCCTGAGCTACCATCCCTGCGCTGGTCAGTGCCAGGGTGCTGGTTCACCAGGAGCTCTGCCACGGCAGCACATGGCACCAGGACAATTACTAACATGCACTTTGATGAGCTGAGCAAATGCACTTGTCCTTGTTTTGCTTTGTACTTTACTGTACACGGATTTCCCCCCTATATTTGAGCAGTTCCAGCTGAGCTTTGACTTCCCCAGCTTTTTGCTTCCCTTGAACCACACTGCTCCAATTATTGCTACAGTCAGTGATGCTTTAGTGTTTATTTTGCATCCTTTTATGAGCAAGTCTTGAGCATACAGTGTTCTTCGACTATAAAAGACTCAGCCTTTAATTTGAGGCATTTTTGTAGTTTAGCTTTCATCTTTGAATATTACTAGTTTCTCTACATCTATTAGAATAGTTGAAGAAACATATTACCATTTCTATACTTTTATTTAGATTTGGGGTATTTCTATACAGGCTAAGTAACTGCTGTCAGGATTTTTTTCTTTATTTTTCCTTACCCCACCCCCCCAAAAATTCCAATTGCAGTTCAAAGTCCTGTTTAAACATTTACCTTATCTCCTTGGCCTTCTCCATAATTCTTAAGATCAGTGAAGGACTTACAAGTCAAAACTCAAACAGACTACACAATAGCATCACAAAAGAAAAAAAAAAATAGATAAAGAAAGACAGAGAGAAGAAAAAGTTCTCCCTGAGTGAGAGGCTCACCAATGTCAACTGCCTCTCTCCCCAGACACTGCAGCTCTTTCCTTCTTCCATCCACCACGAGGGATGTCTGAGATACAAATAAAGTAACACATGATCCATCACTAATAACAGGATATTAATAACCACAACTCCATTCAACCTCTCTTTGACAGCAGCACCTTAATAGAAAAGGGAGTGACCAAAATCAGTGCACCACGTATCACACCACTACTGCTACAGTGTAGCTCAGGGTTCCTGCACTTTGTCAGAGCCAACACCCATCGCACCGTTGCAAAAGCAGCTGCCTAAATTTCCTGTGTAGCCAGAGCAGGTGAGTGGGACACGTAGACACTGTTCAGGGCACCACAGTCCAGCGCTGAGAAAATAAACCCACCCGTTTTTTGATGCCTTCTAAAGTCGTCATGTCAGTGTCTGCTCTCTAAAAAGCCCTCAAGAGAGGGCTTACATGGGACATATTACTGCAAAACAGGGGAATACCTCTCCTGCTTCTAACGCAACTGGCCCTGCCAGAAACATCATGAAAACTCATTGTGGAAATAAGATACTGCCCTTTATTAAAGCAAAAACGTTCTCAGACTGTGCAGTGTTAAAATTGCTTACGTATGGAATTCTCCCACGTTATTCCATGAACAAATCCTTCCTTACAGTACAACGCTGCCGGCCCTTGGTCAGAGATGGGAGGAAGAGGAAGATGTGCTTGGCCCAGCACAGACCACAGCATGAGAACTTGGCAGTTCCTGTGTGCTTTCTGCAGGGCACCATTCCCCCTCAGTTTATTTTACACCTGTGCCAAGGGGCTGCTTGAATTCTGCACTGGCCCTAAGTTCTGGTTTGACAACCCTCTAAGCCGAAATAATTTATTTATCCAGAGAGCAGGCCCTTCTGCTCTGTTGAAGACATTCAGTTCCTACCTGGCCTTACCCCATAATAGGGAAGAAAGGACAATTCATCTCCCAGGCTCATTGATTATTCATAAATCGCTAATGAGGCTGCAGCTGGAACAGCCAATCTGCATCAGGTGGGACAATGACTACTGCCGGGAGAGGACCCCTGTGAGACCAGGGGTTCATTTCACACAGTGCTCAGCTCGTGGTTACAGCAGTGTTAGAAGCTGAATCCACACTGAAGATGCTGGAAGTGAATTCAGCTCTGGGGGCTTCTAAAGAAGAAAGAGGGAAAAGCTGAAACCAAAAGAGCCTGAAATTAATTTTCTAAATATATCTGGGAGCTGTGCAGAGAATGATAATTCCCAGTGAGTTGAGGAGGTTTAGCATTTTGCTTTATTCCAGTTTGGTAATATTGGGACCCTTCAGCAGTTCGGGAGCCCAGACACACCATTTTTCAGAGTTTTTGGATTTTTGTCTCCCCCTCAACACACAGATGGAGTGAGAGGACCCAGACAAACAGCTGATCTGGAAGTCTTGGAGCTGCTACCTTCAAGGAGATCATAACCCTAGGGTCTTACACAGCACAGTAAACTGGTAAGAGGCCAGAGAGGACTCCGTCAGTGTCTCAGCAATCAAAATAGTCCCCCTGGGACAATTATATCCCAAAGAATCTGCACGCAGTGACAAACCTTTGCTGCACAGGGGGATTTTTCACTGGGTCTAATGACACTCAGGTATCAAAAGCACTGACCCACTGTCACTGACTTCTGCAGAAGCTGCTACCTCCGGAGTGCTTCTTCAAACAGAAAAACATCAAGGAAATATTTCCAGTCCCCGCGTAGGCATTCAGAAACTTTTCTCCCAGTGCAAATGCTTCTGCCTGGTTTAGGTTTCGCTATCAGGATTACTTTAGACAGAGGAACAAAGCGTTGAACACAAAAGAAAGCTCCTGAATCTTTATTACTAATTATCTTAGGAAGCCATAGTGGAAGGACCTCTGGAGCACCTCAACTGGAGGTGCTCTCATTTCTCCGTACCCAAGACAGACCCCTTTGAAGCGCTGCCTCACTCTCTGCCATTCCATTCCATTCCATCTGACGACTGCTGACCATCAGTGCCACAAGCACCTTTGAAACTCCAAGTCGTTCTTGACAAAACCCCTGAGAGCACCATCAAACGCAATTTATGAAAGCTTTCCCGGTAAACACAGCCTCTTGTCACTGCTCTCCCTCCCATCAGCCATCGGCCAAAGCAGCGAGCGTTTTGCTTTTGTTCTTCCCTTTCAAAGAGAAGTTGCAAGCAAAAGTGAAAGTGTGAGGCTTAATGGGGTTAATCAGGTCAGGACAAGCAGGACCAACCAAGATACAGCAGAAATGGAACATCTGATTTCTGTGGCCAAAGGGTGAGAGCAAGGCTCAGTGACTCCCTAAGGCAGAAGGGCGACAGGGAAGGGTAACACCGAGCTCAGGCCCTGCTCTCAGGTACAGGTGAGGCACCTGTGGTGAGCTTGGTCTGATTTGTCTCCACGCCCAGGTTTAAAACCCGAGAGAATCGGTGCCAGCCTTTGGTGGGCTCTTGGCTCCTGTGCACCCAAAGAGAGAAGTACGGTCAGTGCCCACTTCCATTTAATTCCCCACTGTCTGCCATGCCCAGGAAGGGGCAGGTGAAGGCAGGTCAAACAGGGCCCGGAGACCCTTCTCTGGATTTACACTGAAATGTTTCACACTCATGAATACCACTATGCAGTCGCTCTTCACCGTGGTTTTCCCTTCAGAAATTTCCTTTGTTCTTTTTCCTTCAGAAATTAGCATGCACCAAGTGACTAAGTCTATTAGAGAAAATTGACCTTGGAGTCATTTAGCTAAGGATTTGCCAAAGCCCAAAGGTATTTATTATTCTTATAAGCAATGAGGCATATGGTTGACTTTTCCAAAGGCCATTTCAGAAAGAAAAGTAAATGACCATTTCTTGAAATGGAAACAAGAGATATTTAAGAACCTTTAGCCCAGATCTGGGCAGGAAGATTTCATCATAAGGCCATGCAAAAATGCACAAAATGTGGAAAATTAACACTTGACAGACCACATGCTATGGTTCTCAAGAGATTCTAGCACTCCACCCCTACTGCACAGGCACAGAAAGGGCAGTGTTAAGAGATGGCAAGTGTTTGTCAAGTGGCTTTCATACCTCTGCTCCCAAAGTTAAATGGAGATGGTCCAGCAGAACTAGAGGAGGACCTTTATTTAAGAGGGGATCAAGGTCTAACTCAAAAGCCTGGAGAAATTTGAGTTTGGATGAAGTTTGTAACTCAGATTTGAATCTGCAGGAGGTTGGATTAGACAGTGGGTTCAGAATTTTCACTTCATTTTTTTCTTTACCAGAGATCAAATGGTGTCTATAAAATGCTAAGACAGTGCTTTGGCAAAAGCACAAACAAAAAAAAAAAAAAAAAAAAAAAANAAAAAAAAAAAAAAAAAAAAAAATCTTTGATAGAAATTTAACCAAAGCCAAATATCGTTTATTATCAAATAGGAAAAGAGTTAGCAAAGGAAGATAAAAGATACCCTATCCTCAGCCTCAAACCAGAGCAATACCTCTGTATTTGACAATCTTCTAGTCTTAGTCAAGAATGTCAGAGCTTCTGTGCACAAAAACAAAGTAAGCCAGCCAAGTTTAGGGAAAAAAAGTGTAAAGAAAAACCTTTTTGTTTTTTCAGCACTATTTTGATTATTTATCTCTGCTTCGGAAGTCAAGGAAGGCCAAACTTGCCTTAAAAAGAGTGTGTAATAGACTTAATAAAACACAACATCTGTGTTTGAAAATAAAACTCAGTATATTTAATGGACAATCTCACTAAACAATTGATAAGCATGGGTATCAGTGAATTTTTTTGTTAGTAGAATTAGTCGTTAGTCTCAAAAAAATCCAGTGCTAGGTTTTCATATGGACATAGAAAAGTAGATGCTTCAGATATGCTACCCTCAGCTGTGACTGCCTATGGAGCGATTGCCTAAGGAGTTGGTGCTGCCAAATGCAAGGGCTGCTTTCCCAGAATTAAACAGCCCTGGTTAAAAAAAGAGGGGCAATAACATCCAAACTCGAGAGGTGCACAAAAGAGCAAAGCACGAAACAAGGCAGAGAATCCCACTGCTCGGAGGAAATCAGAGCCCCATTTCTCCACGTAAAGATGTTCTGAAATCGCACATTTCATGGGGACACTGAAAGCACATTTGTCATTTTTCTGCCACGTACAAAGACTGCTATAAACAGAGTTTGCAACCTGCTTGGCCAGTCAGTAGTCCTTAAGTTTAGAGCCCAGCTACTGATGTCCTTTCTGGCAAATAAACTGACTGTGCTGCTCTCGTGTTTGCAGTGCTACACCCAGCCACCATCGGCTGCCAGATAATCTTCACAGCTATAGGCAGCAACACTGCCCTGCCTTGGGAGGCAGAAAAACCTCCGCTTCTGAACTTCAAGCTACAAAGAATTGTGCTTTGTCATGCACTCAACAAGAAAGAAAGAGTGCCAAAGCATGTTAAAATACTACAACAACAAAAACACAAACATGATGGTTCTACACAACAGGAACATTCACATGACATGGAATATTCCAGGCATGAGCAGTTCAACACGCATTTTGCATCACTGAAAGTATTAAAAATGCCCTGGGAAGCCAAACCAAAATACATCAGTTCCTACGGAACATCATTTGCTGCTTTTACAGACATTTCTCCACCAGAAAATGACATTTTGTTAAAGCTCAGCTACTTGTGGAATGAGAGTCACTTACAGAAAGTTTTGTTTGCTGCATTTTAAAAAGATATTTAAATTGAAAGAGTGGCATATTAGGACCCTGCTAAACAGACCTCCTGTTGATGAAGGGAATCTTTTTTTTTGTTTTTCAGCAGACATGTTAAATTAGAGTTAAGGAAACTAGAAACTAAGTGCTGTAAGTGAATTTCATTTACATGTCTGTTGGACATCTTGAACTCCTGAAAGTTTCCAAGACAGGCTGTTCATGCTAATCTGAAATCCAGAACTAAAACCTTCTCATTTCAAAAATTATTTTGGATTACAGATTCATTTCAGCAACCAGTTCTGTTCAAAACACTTCAGAACTAGGCCAGTTTGTTAACCTGAGGAGCAATTCTCATGCACAAGATTCTGCTAGGCAAACTAAATCCATTTCATCCCATTTCCAATGGAAGAATTAATTGGGATTTTTAGGAGTCACTTCCCCTGCTCTGTGTTCATGCAGGGTCACTTGTGAGTAACTCGGGATTAACTTTCTTTGACTCAAGAAGCTCGTTAGGTGCTGGCATTACAGTTTGCTTTGAGTTGCTAATCTGGTGGTGCTAATTAAGGCTTCCAAAGACTGTTGCAATATTCGAATTAGAGTAGCTACATGTCCTTTAAATCCATTTACTGTAGAACAAAGCGGGGTTTGCGATCCACGTTTCTTGGCACTACACTCACAGTAGTATTGCTATCGCTTCCCCACGTCAGGATTATTTTAAAATTCCAACCATCAGACAGACAAAGGAGGATGAACCGGAGAGGGCAGTAGATATTTAATATCAGAGTTATTTTAACTAACCCTGCTCCTGGAAAAAGCATTCTTGCAACCATGCTTCAAACTACTGCACCTGCTACAAGCACCCCCTGAACCCCAGATGCTCCTGGGATGACAGAGTATTTTCCTCCTACCCACATCCTCCTGGCTCCAGCCCAGCCCCAGAATTCCTCCTGGCCCTTGTATTATTATTCATGGCAAGAATAAATTGGTCTTTCCCAGACCTCTCCAGCAGTTCAAAGTCATGTATCTCCATCACAAAAATTTGCAATACAGCATCTGTGCTCTGCCCAGATAGCTGGGTGCATGGACATTTCATAGCAGATACAGCTTTGAGGAACAAAGCATTCTTTCTTTTCTGAGATTTTAGTAAACATTTCATTTTGCAATTTTTAGTTAAATTTAATGTTCCCAATCTAATACATTCCAAAGCCTCTGGTCTTCTTGCCCACAGTGCTGAAAAGTGGCAAGTTCTCAATTAATGGCATGTAATTTGGTTTCAGCTCATGGACTTTTAACCATCTCCTTCATATCTTTTGCAATCATTTCTAATCTGGCAGAATTCAGATGGCTTCATGTTCACTTAACCTATTTTTGCCAAATATGCCTCGCTTTCAGCACAGTGAGTAACAGGGGAGCAGCAGAACGCAGATGGGACAGGGAACACCATTCCTTTATTTCCATCACTGTGAGCCTGCGTGACCCACTTCAGCTCACAGATCCACAGAGCAATTCTGTGGTTCTTGCCACTCCAAACTGGGTTAAAAAAGAAATCTCTCAGAGGAGCCAACTGAAAAACTGAAGGAAAAAAACCTACACATTCAGTGTGTTCAAAACAATTTGTTTTTATTTCAGCTTCCCAATTACAAATTCACTTGTATTTCAAACTGGAAAGCCCTCTTGAGGTCCAAAAGCTTCCTTTCTGTATGTGTTAGAACTAAAATAAAATCCACTACAGTGTGAAAAGGAAAATGAAATGCAGTGCAAAGTGTATGGCTGGTGACACACCAAAGGGCTGGAAACCAGCTTTCGAGAAGTTTTTTTAGCGGTGATGAAAAGAAGGGGAGGCAAGACAAGTTTGTGGAGCATCAAAGCTTTCCATTTACTACAAAATAAAATTATTACCGGATGCACAGCTGTGAGTAAAGGATCGGGTGAAGCTGTGGGAGGGTATCCCTTTAACAAAGCAATGAACTCATCTAGCTAACTAATGGCAGGACAAAAGGTAAATTGTTTCTAATCCTCTGATGTAGAGCTGTCAGAGGGGGAAAAAAAGGTGTAAAACTCAATACGGGTAATGTGGCCCCCCACACACCTCAGCACCGAACAAGGGACTCACAGAGAGCACTCCTAAATGTCAAAGCTATTAAAATACTACATACAGCTAAGTATAAAGAAAGCCAGGTTAGCCAGGCAGCCACTCCACGAGTCTAAGGACACTTGTCTTTCAATGTTCCTCTCCCTTCTCTCATTTACAGTGTTTTCAGCCATACTGTTTGGAGGAAGATGAAAAAGAATTAAAAAGGGCAACACCATGCAAAACAAGAAAGTCTTCAGCACTATTTCTAATCCACCAATTCATATTGATTACTTCCTGATTTTCATAGAAATTTGTCAGAATGCTGTCAGTGCAAGATTGATTTCTGTACTTCTGGGAATAGTAGGTTATCAATATAATTGCTACCATCAGTGCTTTTTCACCATCCTTCCTGACATTTCTGCTCCAGGGGCAAATTAGTTCCATGTTGACTATTTCCTCACCTGAACCAGCTACCAATGCATGAGGATTTTATTTTTACTTTTTCACCCCTGATAGCAAAGGTGAAAGCCTACTTCAGCCCCAAAGCACCATTTTTCTGTTATTACTGAACGCTAAAGAAGCATTAGCCAAAAGCCTAAAAACACAAGTATCTTTCTGACACTTATTTCTGCAGGTGGGGTTTCTACCCATTAGCAATTCTGCATCCACACAAATCGTGCCTTCACAATTTTTGTGCCTCCTTTGAGAGCACAGGGAATTTAGGGAACCTTAAGCTGCATTACTGCACTTCACAAGTAAAAAACGAAGCAGCAGTCACACTGGTGCTGATCATGCAGATAAACCAAGCACGTGTTGCAATCAAACCCTGGAGGTGCTGAGCAGCTCCAGGGCAAGGGGAGATTTTAGACCCTCATCACCTTTCTGCATGAACCAACCAAAATGTGCTCAATCCCCTGTCAACTCACACTTCTGAACAGAGATCAGGAGATCCTCATCACTACCTTTTTGTACAGGTGGCACCCAGATTTTCATCATCCTAGGTGCATTGTGAGAGGAGAAAACATTTACAGGAGCAGGACCACTCAATTGCACATGAACCAACTCCAAAGAAGCTTCCTAAGGTCAAGCCAGGTTATTTATGACCTTCTCTCCAACTCCCCACCAAGAGAAAAGCACACCACAAGGGCTAATCGGGGACCTATTGAAGTCACTGGGCTTTGGAGAAGGCCTTGAACTCCAGCCATCACAGCTTCCATGTGGCTTCCCTACACACAGAGAGGTGCCTTGGAAACATCACATCCCACAGCAGCAAAAGCCTCATACTCTCACTTCAACTGGGCTTTGATTCACCTCTCAAGTGTTAAAGGATTTAGGATCTCCATTGAGAAGTAATAGCAGGAGCTTTACTTCTGTGGTACCCAAGCCTTCACAGTAGCACATCCTCTGAAGTACAGCAGGTCAGAAACCTTCCACAAAAAAACCCAAAAAGGAGTTGCTGTTCTTTCCCGTTTCAATCTGAGGATTTATTAAAGCAGAAGCTTTCTGTGAGAAAACATCAGTTGGAGAACGAAGTATTTCTCATTTTAAATGGAGACCATTGCTTACTCCCTGAAAAAAAAAAAGTCAGGACATACAGCTGAGCTGAACATGACAAACCCCAATGTGTTCGCCAAAAAGTTACCTGCCGGTAACGTGGCAGGTTACAATCCTATCCCTGGGATAATCTAAATTCCAGCACTATTTCTGGAGACCTCCCTCAGAACTTTGAACGTTCACGTGCCTAGTTTCAACTCTAGAGAAGTCAAACAAACAAGGGCTAGAAAATCCATATATTTCTTTCGGTTCAGTGGGAGTTTGTGTTCAAGCCAAGTACAGCTCTGTATTTCTGCCATTTCTCCACCTCCCTCAGAGGCTTTCAGGCACCTCCAGCAGCCCTGGCCCTGCAGTGTGGGGAACGACGTGTTAGGAATTCATTGGACGGCAATGGGACTGGCAGCAACAATGCCCTTACTGTGAGGAGCAGGAACTCACAAAGTCTCGGATAAAACCCTGCTTCACTCTGTGAGGAACAGGTTTGCTTTAAATCTCTTTAATAGGTATAAAGGTGGCTTGAGCCAACTCAGATAATAGAGTTTGCTGGCAGCCTGGGAGACAGGCTGAGCTGAAGCTGGACGTAACACCAAGGCACCATCCCGAGGTGCACATTGTTCCCTAAGCCTTACTGTCAATGTGTAACCATAAATTATTTACCCTGCATTCAGCACAGAGTCCCTGTTTGCAAGGAGGTGGCTCCTCTGAATGTTAGCAGGGCTGGTGAGCAGCACTCCCAGCAGCATTCCAGGCTGCAGAGACCACTGCGCCCCAGAAAAGATTTGGCAGCAGCCGTGGTATTACAAGGTTAGACACAAATTCTCTTTTACTGAACTCCTGGCCCATCAAACATACATTTACGATGGATAAACATGTACAGCACAAACAAGCTGGAGGGATTACCAGGATTAGCCACAGTCTCCTTTGCTGCTGCCAATGTTTCAGGCAATCCCTCATATACAGTGCGGGCAGCACATCACAAATGCATGGTACCTATAAATCACATCCACTTGATGAACCAATGCACTCACTGTGAAATGTCAAAGATATTTGTAAAAAAGGTTTTGATATCTGCTCCCTCTTCCTCACCAAAAAGAAAATATTGGAAACAGTGCATGCCTATGAATACCATCACAAGGCCAGCCACTGCCGAGCCCAGCTCCGTGCTGGAGCCAACAAACCAGTTTCACTGTGAATCCCTTTCAAGTGAAGCCTTGAACATGTTAAGGTGTTCCTGTTAGCCCCCCAAAGCACCAGTGGCCTGCTCACTTTGGAAAAGTTTACAGAAGCATTAGTTGTTATTACATCTAGTTTTTGCTATCTGTAGGACACTGAGGGTTGGAGAGCCCCGGGCCGCTGTTTGGCAGTTGATGCTTCACACCCCAAACCACAGCAGCATCCCACTCCAGGATGGAGAGGAAACACCAGAGGCTGCTACCAGTACTGGAGGTCAGCTTCAAACCAAACAGACTTGTTTTGGTTTTTTGTTTGGGATTTTTTGCATTGGTTTTGGGTGTGGGTGTTTTCTTTTGGGGGGGGGGGTGTTTGTGTTGCTTTGTTTGGTTGGGGTTTTTGACATAGTGAAGTTGCAAAATTTTGTTCCAATCCATTGCAATGTTAATACATAACTCAATTAAGCATCTCGTAGTATTTGGGATGACTTTGGGTATTTCTGTAACAAGTGACTGTGGTCATTTAGAAGGAGCCCCCCCGTTCCTGAAAACTAGAGGGGCTTATCTTCTATAAAATAAATGCTTGTCTATAATATACAGGCATGGCCACACACATCCACACCTACCCACCATTTATTTAACAAATAATGCCTCATTTATTAACATTCTACAGTAGTTAGGCTTGTCTAGTGAAGCATTAATGTAACATTTCTCAAACAAAGTTCTTGTTCTGCTTGATCTATTTGGTAAATGTTTGGTAATCTATCTTGATACACTCCTGTCTGTCAGGGGCTGCTGCCTCATTCATACTTTTGCCAGACAAGGCAGGCAGCAGCACTGGGAGGTACCTTCCTAGGACACCACAGCCCTTCTTCCTTAATTATATATGAGGACAATTTGGCTGAGTTCAAAACTGATGTGCAATATGGATAATTAGAACTAATATACAGTATTTATGGTCAGCATTTAATAGTATGTAAAGGAATAACGATGCTTAACATGAACTAGAAATACCTCCAGTCTTTGTTTCCTACACTAAGGATGAGTATAAGCTTTTCATCAAGGATTTAATACTGCAAAATTGCAGGATAACTTGCATGGAAACACACGGCTTAATTTTTTTTAAATTTATTTCTGATGTACGTACCTTTTGGGGGATTTTTACAAGTTTTTTTTTTTCTCCTAGTAATTTTGGATTTTACAATCTAGGTTAATTTTATGCCTTCATCCACTAACTATAAATAATATGAAATTTGACAGACACATAACATGATTCACCAAGGATACGTTCAAAAGAAAAGGCTTCACTAAATTCCCTCTGTGGGGTTTGCTGTGCATTTTCCAGGATGCTGGCTGCCAATATATGTTTTGTTCTATCAAGGAAGTGATAAAAGGCTACTGCCTTTTTTTTTTTTTTACTGTGAAAACCACAACATTCTTCTAAATCACCAAACCTCTTCCACACTTTGCTATTGCAAGACTGTAGCCAAGAAACAAGGACTACCAGTGTGGTCACATACACAGAGCTCCGGACATAGAACCCCACTCAAAACCAGCAGGTCACACAAAATTCATGGTGTTTTGGGAAGCTTCTGGAGCAGACAGTCCTTCTAACAGGTGATTTCCAGCACACCAGCTGTGCAACTTGCACCATCCAATTTGATATCAAGGCCTTTGTTCCTGACCAAACAAACCACCTTCAACTAAAGGAGTAATGCCCAAGGAAAACCACAGTGACACTAGAGAAAGAGAGCAGCACCCATGGTGGGAGGATTGGCCGATGGACAGGGCACAGACAGAGCTCTCTCAGTGTCACTTGTCATTGAATGCTTGTAAACAGCAGGCTAAACCTCCTCAAAAGTCCCTCTGAGCAAACTGGAAATACAAATCCAGGCATTTCAGCACACTGGGGTTTAGGGTGGATTAAGAAATCAAGAGGCAGAAAGACAAATTATTTCGCTCACTTTTTTCATGCTATAACTCCAACCAAGACCAAATATTAGAGAACAGGAACTTCTGAGTCAAGTTCTCTTGACATCACAAGCACAGATGTCACTGCACAGGGAGGGGTGGCAGACAGGGTACAGCCATGAGCACCTCAGCTGCCCACGCTGGCACAGGGCTGCACAGCTCCAGCCCGGGTCACAGGGCGTTCCCCCAAACAGCACCTGCACATGGAGGGAGCACCTCTGAACAGCCATGAGCACCTGAACAGGTGAAGCAAAAGTACCTGCAATAGTGTAAAAGAAGGGAAGGAACTGGATGGGGAGGTCAAATTAGGTTTGACACTAATGCAAGCTGTTGTTCTTCCCCCAGCATGAGTCCTCTCTGCAAAGGGCAAGGCATTGCTTAGCTACTACACCTGGACTTTGTGTAACTCCTAATGCTCCTCTGCCATCTGCTAATGGAATTTCAGTGTAAGCGCTCCTAAATTGCCTCTAAGTGCTCTGAGTGGTATCTTCATGCAACTATTAGCACCATCTCCTGAAAATCAAACTGCATTTGCTATCTAAGTTTGCACGTGTTGGCAGCAAATTGCAGCTAAGATATGAAGGCTTGCGGATTTAAGAGAGGATTTGTGGTACACAGGAGCTAGGACTGTGCATGGTGTGCTGCTGAGGGTGGCTTCCGAGGAACACATTCTTTGATTTTTTTTTTTTCCCCCTGCCTGGATAACGCACTGTCCTTGAGTTCCTCCTTTTTGAGGACAGTAGTTTCCTCTGGATTCTCAAGCAGCTTGCCCTTCAGAGATACAATGCTCCTGCACAAAAGAAAATAGGGATGATTTTTAGAGGAGTTTTCGAGCTGTAGAAAATTAGCCTCTCTTTGAGAGCAAAGACAAGTCTCCTGGCTGTGAGCCAAGGTCATCACTAATCAAAGAACGAGACACAGAACGTTTGGAGAGGTGCCTACTTTCCAGGGAGTCAACACCCCTTGGCATGTGAAAATAAACAAATGGGGATTTCATTTGACATCTCCTCCACTTTTTAGTGTAAAGAAAAAGGAACCCTTTTTCTGTAAGAGGCAATAGATGCCATATACCTTTTTCCTCAGTTCAAGACAGTTCTAAGCACGATTTCTTGCTGCACAAGGATGAAGCGGGGATGCATTCAGGAGCTATTTCCCCAGCGCTGCCACTGAGTCAGGAAGTGTAACTGCTGGTTAACCCCAGACCACGGAGGAAGCATCCCCTGCCCAGCACTTTTACTGTGTTCCCTATGTTTGAAATAAACCACGTGTGAGTGTGTGCATCCAGGCAGGCACATGCACAGGGGAAATACAGAGCCTGCTGGTTCCCCATGAACTCAACCTGAAACAGTCCCCATGTTTCCCATCCGCAGACATCCACCTAATATTAATCAGCACTGGAAAAGCAGAGCAGAGGATGTGAATAGCCCTTAAGATTTTGAGAAAGTCTGAAGAGAAGGGTTCTTAGTGAAGTAAGATCAGTGTTTGGAAGGTACTTCTACGGATCTCAGGCCTGGGCACCTTGAAACAGGGGCAGTCACTTCTCACTTCTGTTTGACCTTGAGATCACAATTGCCGAAGCAGCATCACCGTGTTGCTGTTGGTAATTGGCAGTCATTGAGCTGAAGATTAAGCTAGCATGAAGACTGAATTACCTCTCAAGTCTTATAATAAACTGGAAAAAAATAGCTAACTAGCCTATATTACTGCACAAGAACTAAAGGTTAAAAACGGCAACTTCTGCTATGAACTTGAGTTCATAAGTTACCTCATGCACTGAAAATAGGATCAAGTGTTGACTTTAACATGATACAGCCTACAGCAAAGACAAAGACCTTTCCCAACTATACTAATACAGGAGCTCTGAGATTTTTTTTTCCCTGTATTTTATTTTAAGAGTTTCATAGAATATGCAGTGCATAATGAAAAGATGCTTGGCTATTTTGCATGGAGTTCCTTGCTAATTCTGCAGTTTTCTATAGAGTATTTCACAGCAGTAGAAAGTGAAGTTTTTGTAGTTATATAACTGCAGAAGTAGGAGATCCAGGCCAAGACAACAGGATATATTTCGTGGAATTGAAGAGCACCTCAGACATTATTTTCCTCTCTCACGGAGTTAAGCCAGCTGTCACCGCACTAAAAACCAGGATAGCTGCCGGGGCAAGGCTAAAAGGAGAACCAATGGACTTCATCAGCTCCCTCCTCAAATGCTCTTGTACTTGCAAGTTGTAATCTGCCACAAATAGCCACATTTAAAGAATGCAATTACACGGAACAAAGCTGATGACTCTTTCAATGCACAGAGATCATTAGAAAATGGTAACCAGTTGCAACCTATTATTTCTTCGCACCAGAGAAATAAATTGATTACGCATCAGCTGATTTTCTTCACACCTAAGTGGAGGCGTGCTTATAAAAACTACTCAAGCCTGCCAGCTCTAGCCCTGATGCTTGCAGAGCAGGTATTCAGAAGGAAGATGAGTTGGCTTGGGCATGCCACGGAGGCCACAAGAACTCCATTTGCTACTGCAGACCCCAAGACTCAGCACGGGTGAATGCAAATTACAGCATCACTGGAGCTGCACCAGCTTGCCCCAGAAAGCAGATTATTGTCCAGAGCTAGGGCTGACAAATGTTTTAACATGCTACTTGTGCATTAAGTCCTAATAAAGCAGCTTCTGAATGAGGCTGAGCTTGGTACACCTTCACTTTTTGCCATCCTTTTCCATCAAAAATAATATGGCTAACACTGAAGGACCTCCTTGCCGTTTACTGGGCAGTTCATCTCTCACTGCGCAGCAAAGCAAACAGAGTTTACAACAAATGCTCTCCATCAGGCGACTCCAGTTCTTTTCCTTTTTAATAACTAACCAGAGATTTTCATTATGCATCCATCTCACCCAACAGAGGACAACCTAAAGAAGCCTGGGCTCACCTAAGAAGTTTTTCCGTGCAAAGGCTGGTGACATCGCTGTGGGTTTCCAGGGTAATCAGAAAATAGTTAAGGCTCCAAGTTTTACAACATCCCAAAAGAGTGTGCCTAGGTGACTCCCAAACCATAAGCTGTAGTAACTAAATTTTGAGGTGTTTGTTAACATTATTCAAATATCTGTTCCATTTACTAGGAAGCAGCCATTCAATCTATTGTAGCCAAAAATTACTCCACTGTCTTCTCTCATGCAGTTCAGCTGTCCTCAGTGATGAAGAGTTTTTGTCATTCAGGAGCAAGATTTGTTGAAAGCAAAGGTTTTGCTGCAGAAAATATTCCAAAGTTTCTTTTATTTCAGTTCTATTGTTAACTCTCAGTACAGGAACAAACTAATACTCTTTGTAAAATTTTCCCAATACTTTGCATTCTAAGAAAATTGGATTTGCTCCCCATTTTAACTGAGGGGGAGGAAAGTCTTCCAGTAGTTACAAAACTCCATATAAGCTACAAAGCTTATCCCCAGACAAACTTCACAGAGGCGTCATTTATTTCAAAAATTCTTCACTGAACTTTGAAAACTTTAAATAGAACAATTTTTGACCATGAGTTGAAACATCAAGTAGCTCATGTAGAGTAGAAACAAACAAGCCAAGCCAAGGAAATCAAACCACCCTTAGATCTCACTTTAAAATAAAAACAAAAAAAGCACCTCCAAACCCAGCCAAAAAAAAAAAAAAAA
>VZRN01004407.1:358579-402751 GCA_013397935.1 Dasyornis broadbenti
AAAAAAAAGTCAAAATTGTCCTTTTAAGTTAAGTAAATCTGGGGTTACCTACCCCATGCAGCTCAAATTAACAAATCCACAGAGCTGAAGTGCTCCCAGGCAACATTTGAGTGACCCGATGCCCCTCAGGAGCCTCCAGCCCTGCCAAGGGAGGTCACAGCCCTGTTGGCTGCTGTAGGTGCTCCCCTGCCAGCCTGTGGTGGGCATCGCTCTGTCTGCAAGGCAGGTGCTGCTGATCTCTGGTGCAAGGCCCTGCCCAGAGCCATGACCTTGAAAAGCAATTTTGCTGATCTCTATCTGTCCAGGCTTACATTAAGTGAGAGCATGGGAAGGCTGTAAACGCTCTCAGGCTGGTGAAGACCATGATTTTGTCATTTTTTTTGTCTTTCCTCTTCGATATTCACTGCTACAGCCATGCAACCAATTTCCCCTCTGGTTTTCAACCACTTGTAAATAACAATACTTTTACTTTAAAAAAAAAAAAAATTAAAAATGGAAGTCTAACAGGTTTATTGTACTAATCGTGTCCCAGCCAAGCCAATCTGAAACCAAGGGAGCAACAACACTCCTACCTTGCATGGAGCAGGATGAGCTACCCCCTTGGAGAAAGGGGGACAGAAAAGCTGCAGAAATCATAATGGGCATTTCAGAAATACCAAGAAAACCTACAGTTGCCATCACCCATTCAGAGAGAGGGGACTGTATCATGGGAATCTGCAGCTGATGCAGCTCAAAGAGCAGTTCTTTTTCCTTTAACCAGCCTTGTTACTTGCAATAAAGGGTTAAACACGGTCTCTCTTGGAGCAAACACTAAATTCCCCTTTGGATTCACAGACTTATTTCAGCTAAGCAATTTCAAGCTTTTCAGACAAAGGAGTTATAACCAAAGGAAATTTTGCAGCAAGTAAAACCTTGGGAAAAATAAAAAAGCATTGCTTTCTGAAAGTATTTAAATAAATACTTTATATAAAATGCTTTCAAAGAACGAAACCAAATAAAACAACATTATAGAAATTTATTTTCTAGATCTCATGGTGGTATGGTCACAGCTTCATTACCGTCAAAAAAAAACTTAATTGAAATAGACTTTTCCCAGCCCCATCTACCTCTCACTTCCCATGCAGGCAGCAGCATTAAACACAAAATAGAATGGCTTCTCTTCAGGAAGTGTAATTAAATAAAATTGGGAATAAAAGTAAGGAAATGAGCCCTTTAAGATTCATTTAAGGAACATCACATTGGTGCTGGGAATCTAGCAAGGACTGTAAATCCTGGCTGAAGAACAGGCACAGGGACTTCCAGGGAGATTGCTGGGAGTCTTCCAGAGGCAATAAGTGATTGATAAAGGCAGACAGAAAATGTTACACCAACACTCAAACCCAGGATTTGCCTGGGAAACTTTGACCCGAAGATGCCAGGCTAACTCACACGGTGCCAGAAGTGGAACGTTTGGAGGAGGGACGCTCAAAGATGGTGGCCTGGGGTCCCAACCTGGATCACCAAAATGTTTAGGAATCTTCCCCGTGTGACCATTCCTGAGACTCCCTGGCAGTCACACTCCCAGCTCCAAGACTTTCACTGCTGGGACCAAAGCCCCCCTCACATCAGGCAGCTTCAGTGACCCGACAGGTCCTACTCCACTCCTGCTCATCCCACACTCACGGCCAGACCAGGTTTCCTCACCAGCTCAACCCCAAGTTTTTTAATCTCAAATTGCTCAGACAATGTTGCAATAATAACAAATTGTATCTGGGAATACAGGCAGAGTATTAGGTATTAATTGCTTCTTTCTCCAGGGAAAAAGTTTCTTGCAAAGAGATATCGCCTTCCAGAAATACCAAGCTGAATTAGAGAGGTTGGTGCCAAAGCTTTCCCTACTCTTAAAAGACCTCAGATCTAATTGACCACTGGCCTTTCTGCAGATAGACGAATAAGTGAATCTGTGCCATATGTGAACAGAAGGTGCCTCTGGTATATTTTCATTCTTTCACCTTCTGAGGCAAGAGCTGAAACCTCTATTTCTGTAATCCTCCAGGGTATTTTTCCTCATTCTACACAGAAATTGCTGGGTTTTTTTTTTTTTTTTTCATGTTTAAGAGTCATAATAACTTCTAATACTGGCTCTCTATATGCTAGGAATGGCTGCATTTTCTTACCATTCCTAGCCTGTGGAAATACACTGACTGGAACTCTGAATCCTATAAAAGCTCAGATTTCATCACCAGCATGAAAATCCATTCAGCAAGATCACTCTGAAAATATATTTATATTAATATACATCTCTCTCTCCAATGACAATCAGCTCCCACAGTGACTCAGCAGTGACCAGGAGGGTCACCTTTGCCAGACTCTAATTGTGACACCCATGATGATTATTGGGATTGCAAAAACCACAGTGACAGTAACCGACCTCTCATCTCCAGCAGGGAAGGGGTTTCCTGCTTTGAGATGCAACCAAGTAGTTTTTACCCCTAAGTGCTCAGCATACAGACAGCCTCAGCTTTTAGAGAGCTACTCTGGGATACAGAAGGCAGCAGCTATAAACTGTTTCTAGGTGAAGGAAACCTGAGCCAAGCCTCGTGACAGATGGGGCAATGAGTCTTTATCCTGGCCAGGGCAGGGAGATTCCAGCAGCTAACAAGCTACAAAAGTGGCATTTTGGTTTTTCATCCTGAGCAGGAGATGGTCCCCAAGCCCAGCTCCTCCATAATTAACCTTTACAGCAGGGCAGGCCTTTTACTCACGCCTCAGACTAAAACAATCTGGTGACTTTGGTAGGCAAGAGAGACAATACTGCAGAGGATAAATTCTGATATTCTGGAATGAACTTGTCATTACATTTGACTAAAAATATTGCATCTTCCTTCCATCAGAATCACAGTTTCTCAGAGAGGGGCAGTGAGTCTTCAGCAATAGGTGTCATTAAAGAGGCTTCATTGCCCTGATTAGCCATAGGTACAAATAAAAATATATTGCCTGGAAACTGGAAACAGAGGGTTTACCCTCGACCCACAAATCATAAAATTTCATTTTAAGAAAGGCTTCTTGTATATTCCCTGCCTCAGTATCCTTGGTCACTCTTGACTCAGCAGCACAGAATGAGCTGTGGGTCAGATTCCAGCTGGACACTCCCAGGGACACAAAAAGATCCTCACCCCTGCACACTCCTGAGGGGAACCTCCACCTAGCGGTAAAACAGCAAGCTCCTCACCTCTACACCCCACTTTCTCTTCGAAAGCGTACAGATAACCATCAACACAACAGCCATGAAAGCACGTGAAACAAATCCGTTTTCTCCCCGCTGTATAGGCTGGTCAGAGCTCAAAACTGCGCAACCCCAGCTTTCAGACTTTGGGCTTTAAACACTGCACTGGGGAGAGCACACAACTCTGGCTATCCCTTGGGCTCCATCCTTAGCACACACTGTTTCCTTGGGGAGAGGAGCTTCCAAAGCCTACTGTGGGGGCTTTAACTATGCTGGCACTTTAATACATGCGTTTGAAATAAAAACACTGACACCACCACAAATCCGTCTGATTCTGGCTGGACAAATAACAGTAACTGGAAGCCACTGTCTGCTTAAAACAGTTTTAGCTTGATCATGAACTTTACTTAAAAAAATAATATTCAGTGCATCACTCAAGAAGCGTAGTGAAATACCATTACTCTCTCCAAAATACAGAGCAGCTCTGAGTGACAGGGAATTATTACATCCTTCCAGACATGAACACAAACTCAGGCAGCTTCTTTATGAAATCTCTCACAGAGAAACTGAATCAGCTCCAAGCCAACAAGCACTTTGGACCAAAAATCTCCAAAGAAACAGTAACAAGGTTCAGAGGATGGGAAATGACCATGGGCAGAAGCTTCATGGGGTGGGAGATGCCTACAGCCAGTGAAAGCAGACATTAACGTGAGGTACAGCTGGATCAAGTAACGAGGATCCCATACAGAACTGTTTGCTACTCATTTATCCCTCACCGGAAAATTTCTACACCGACTTCAGGCCCACCGGCAGGGAAACTCCCAGGGCTGGCTCTTCTTCCAAGTCCCATCCTCTCAAATTACCAGCACAGCCCATGCAGCAGGGTCTGTGCAGGAACAAGCAGGTAAGGCGGGACAAAACCCCCGCACTCGCCATGCCGGCTTTTCAGGAGGAAAAAGCCACACTTCTTAAACCTCGTGTCCTTTTGAAAGAGTCACAAAGGATGAGCCAGTTGACATAACAAAGGTGCATTTTCAAAAAAAGCATTTGAAGCTGTTTCTCGAAAGTGCTTCTTAGTGTAGCTCAGTTGTTAAGAGATAGTAAAAGATCTTTTCTTGGATTAAGAGTGGATTAATCTTTTAGCAGCTTATCTCTTTACGCCACTAGAAAATAATAATAATAAAAAAATAAGGATAAGCAAGTGGTCAGTTTTCAAAGGAAGTGCACTCCAAGGAAAGGTATTTCCTAGCTTTCTGGCCAAAACCAGTCCTCATTCCAGCTTCATACTTAAAAAACAAGAATATCAATTCTGAAGGTCTAGAGAAAAACAATAGCTTTCTTTATACATAAAAAAAGCTCAAAAATACATCCCAAATAGCAGTAAAAGATGAAATCATTTTTGACAAATGGAGGTATTTATTAAATATACCATAAAATCATTTGGTGTATTATTATTTACTATTGAAAGAAGAAAGGCCTATACTGCTGTATAAGAGTAAATATTTCAATTAAACTCCATTGGGATGTGTCAAAACAATTCCAAACACATCTATATTTTAATAATGTATCAGTGAGATATCAATTATTACGTACCAATAATCCAATTAAAAATGCACTCTGAATAAACAGTCTGGCCCAAATCCAACTCTTCAGACTATTTAAACAAGCTAATGGAAACATTAGGTGTCAGGCTGCATATTTTGTTTTCTAATTAAGGTAGTATTTGGCTGACATAGAACCAATTTACATGTAAAAGCCAAACAATTAAAAAGGTCACACAACTAAAACTTTGGCGTTTCACACATGCAAATTGAGCTACCTAGCAGAAAACAAATCCACACAGGCAAACAAGAGCGAGTTACACTGCACATGTAAGTACAGAAGAGAGCCACAGAGACATATACCCAGGCAGTGATTTCATCAATGTCTGATAACTGCCTGTAATAAAACATAAAATTAAAAAATATATAAGTATGATTAAGAGTTCTGAATGGTAGATGAAGATTCAAGCCAGCCTTCTCCCCACAGAAGCTGACTGCCTGTCATCTGGATCCGACTGAACACTGAAGCATTCACAGCTGGGATCAGTTCTGGGTGCCCCAGCTCGGGTGGGATCCCTGCTGGGTCTGCAGGGGCACAGAGAAGCTCAAAGGGCCTAAAGGAGAGACACTCCAAGGAACATGAGACACGAAGGCTTGGTAGAAATCAGACCCCAAATGCTTCTCCCCCCCAGGGGTGGCGAGGAGAGTTCTGGTCTGGAGCAGTGGGGGACAAGATATCTTGAAATTATTTTACTATTCATTTTTTGCTGAATTTCCCTCCACACATCCCTCATAATTTTTCCACTCCCTCAGCTGCACATCAGCTGACAAGAATATAGGTATTCCTAAATTCCCAAGTTACTCTGTGAAAAAAAATAAGTGACTCCAGTGGAAGAAATATTGTTTATGTGAGCCATGTCAAATGTAGAGCAGATCACTCCTTCAGGATGGAAAAGAATTTTCATGCAGGCAAGTCCCAAAAAGAGAAGCAAGGAACAGTCAGAAAGCATGGATAAGGCCTCCTGGATAATCACAGCTGGGATTGTTGAAATACATAGGAAGGTCAAAAGAAAAAGCCCAGTTAGAAATCTCATCTTCCTGGGCAGCAAGGCAGGCCTCCAGCCCCAGCAAACCTTGCTTACAAACGAGCCATTATCCACCTGCAGCCCCAGCGAGGAGTCACGCCCCATGCGCAGGCACGCAGGACGGCAGCAGCGGCACCGGGAGCACTGGACTGCTTCTCTTTCCCACTGCTTTGACTGTCCTTCCCTTACAACCAGATGGGCACTTTGTTCTTCTTGGAACATCTGAGAGAATCGCCACTGCGGCGCTGCGGAGGGGTCAAGCCTGAAGGTGGCACAATTAGGCGCTGCCTGCTGCATGACACTTCCTAGAAAATGATCCTCATTTACACCAGCCACAGCAATAATACATCAAAGCTTTCGGTTCTTGGGGAAGTTGAGTAAGAACTGACTATGACTGAGTCACAGAGAGGACGGATCCTGCTAGACAGAAAAGAATTCCCTGCTGTAAAGGTTGGCCATTTTCTTTGGGACGCTATTCTTCATCACAACATGAACACCTACACAATCCACAAACAACAAAACTCCCAACCTTATAATCCCCCAAAATCTTCATATGCCACAGCAATCGCAGCAACCTTAAAAATAAACATGCAAAGGAAAGCCAGAGAAACACTGCATATTTTGTCTACTCCTATCCAAGATTAAAAAAAAAAAAAAGCATTTCAAACACTTGACAGCAAAACTAAAAATCTACCTAAAGATAGTAACAAAACACTTTAATTTGAAGGTCTTTCAACAGCCAGAAGGACCCAATTATGTGCCCCATTACTCAAAAGTGCTTTTACTTTTTCAGCCAGATTGATTCACTTATACAAGATAATTCTTAGTGCTTTTAAAATTAGTGCACTTTGAACAATAGCTGCAATACAGCGAACACAGATGAAAATAAATATTCCTTCCTAATCCCACTGAAAGAGGTAACATCACCTTTGTTTTTATACGCTAATATAATACTTTAAAAATCTATTCTATCAGAAGCTGCAGAAATTATTGAACTAAATTAACTAAAGAGGACTGAAATGTACAAACAACATTAGCAATAACAGAATATAAGCAATATTTACTGCAGTATATTAAATGGCCTCTACATTAATAGTCCTCAAAATGCACTTTCTCTCTCCATACACAGCATCAGGATGGAGTAATGGCTGTTTACAGAGCTCAAAACCTTCTGCATGGCTTTGATTTTCAAACAGCTGGATTTTTCCATGGGACTTAACGTCCCTGTGGCCCACAAACATGGGCGATACAGGCTATCTAGTACAAGACATTAGTAAACATTCAGTATTTGAAGATTCGATCAATTGAAACGTTTTACATTATCAGAACTCACAAATGCACATCCCTTTAAGTGTTGCACCACAACAGAGACAACAGTAGCCACGGCATAGGTTCTGCCCTGAGACTGAACAAACTGGCAAGTGCTTTGGGTGTTTTGGGTAATAACTGTGATTTAAAGCTCTCTTTTCAGTACTTTTTTTCCTGACAGGTAGATGCAAAATTTATCTGAAGTTTTCCAATTGAGATGAGAAGATATTCAAAATAACAAAACTTAGCAAAGTAAAACAAAACCAAAACCAAACCCTAAACCAAAACACCCCACCTTTCACAAGTACTAGGGTAACGGTTTGAATGTTTGAATTACTCATCCAAAAAAGTGAAACAGCTTGGAACCCTCAATCCATGCATCTGACATGACATGCACAAGATAATGGTGAGCTGACTTCAGCTTTGATCAGGGACTATCAAAGGGGCTCTGTAGAGTTAAGCTTATTAGTCCTATTGAAATTTAATAGCTGGGAGATTTTAAATGTCTTAGACACCATCACAGCATTAACTTTTATGCTTTTTTTTGTTGGCTGTCAGAAGACTTGAGCTATTTCTTTATAGTGCTTGAAAAAACAAAGGCGAGTGACATCTAAACATAATCAACATGTGCCAGCCTTCAATCTCTCAATAATGACTTAATAAACCCATCATAACTAAAGCCAGGTAATTTAATGCTAATTATTTCCAATTAACTGCTTCTTTTAAAAACAAAAGCAAAGTGAATTTTTAATGTTTCTTTACCAGCCATGAGTACTTCTAATTTGCAACTCACAGAGTAATCACTCTGACTTTTTCTGGTATTTATGTAATACTGACCAGTTAATTTAAAACCAAAATTCTGTGCAACTCCCACCTAGATGAATTACAGCTCCTCAGTTCCAATGTAAGCTTTGATCAAATCCCAACTTCAGAAAATTCTAAATAACATATTCCAATGCAAAAAAATTCCAGAAGCACAGGTGCTGCAGAGCAGAAATTTTTTTTTGTATTTTTTTTCTTAATACATTGTTATCTTAACTGTTCATCAAATCCCACATACACAGAAACTTTTGTCTTTGAAAAAATAAGCATTTCATTGGTGAGGAAAAAACTAGAATTTTCCCTTAGATTTAAAAAAAAAAAAAAAAATCCTAAAGTTTATCTTAATGCTCATTCCTGTAACAGTTTGAGATCAAGCCAGAAAAAACAAAGTCCCAGGCACTGAAGGGAACGCACTGGCAGTCCCAAAGTGGCTGCTGTTGAGCTGCTCCGGCCTCACCAGTGTACCCTGACAGGCACTGCTGATGCAGCGTGCCAGAGTAGAACCACGTCCCATTGCCCACCCTCAGCAGAACTAAGCCCCAAGATCCCAGGTGAAGAGGGGTATAATTCCTGCCTGCTGGCCCTGTGCCTCATGCCCCATGGAAAGGGAGAGCCAGGCTCACTGCTGGCCACGTTTGTCTCCTCCACCACGGCCGTATCTCTCCCTCCCTGCTCATGCATTAGTCCTGCTCTAGCCTACCTCTGCCCCTGTGTGACAGCATTCCCCAATTCCCCTCCTTCCCTCTCCCCCTGCAGCTTCCTGCAATCCTTCCCTGAAAAGCAGAGAAGGGTTTGCCTTTAACAATCCACACAGGTAAAGGGATTACGCGATAAAGAGTAATTAAATTGACAGTCTAATTTAACACTTTCCATTTTGCGTGCTTTCGCTGTGTGCTGTTTGAGTTCTCAATAAAAGGTTTCATACACTTTTCATGGCACTTAATACTGTGGAACTAAGCAGCTTTATAACTAAAGGTCTGGGACTTGCTCAACTGTTTTATATCATGCTAGCCTGGATATTAAACTTTAGGATACTTCTTTTGCAACCTCATGGCTTTTCATGGCAAAATACCTATTCCCTGGTGGCAGTTTTACTCTGGGGCCAAGGAAGCTGTTTACCTGCCCCACACTCTGGCACTGGCTCTCCCTATTTTTGAGATCTTTCGCCTATCATTGCTTTCCACCAGCATTTTCTGGATGTGATATTCCAGCCGTTACAGGTGTACCTCAATGTCCAAATCCCACCAGGCAGGGCCCAGGAGAACCTTCAGCTTTGGTGCCCCTCCAGATTGTGTCCAGACATTCCCCCCAGTCTAAACCCCTCTTTCTGACCCCCAGGCAGGTGGTGTCTCTCTGAAACCCTGCAAGTTTTTCAGGTATTGTCTCAGAATAACTGAAGTTATTGAGTGCACCAGCCTTCAGAGCAGCCCAGGGATGATCAGCAGCTGCATTGAGCTGTCAGGAGCCTGAAATGACATGTCTATGGATTAACGCCCTGGCCTGTCAGGATGGCATGTATTTGCTGTGTGCAGAAGATGAAACATCTACTTTCCAAAAAGCAGGATTTGCTTTACAATAGACCTCTGCATTGCCCAGAGCAGCGATATTTTTCTGTCACTGAATGTAAACAAGCTACAGTCTGGAGTAAAATATGGTTTACTAAGCCACTGAATTGATAGAGCTTCATATTCCTCCGTGGCAGATGTTACAAATATGCAGACAGACAGTCCTTATTGATCCAAATGGTTTGCAGAAACTCCATTTGAAAGCATATGTTTCTCTGTTTGACATTTTGACATGAATGACAAGACAAAGCTAGGAATGCAAATGCACAAGAAGAAACTGTTCTGGTGTTGTAAAAGCACATTCCCCCTGTCAAAGAGTCGGGTGAATGTTGCACAACTAATCACAGCCCAGAAAGATGTGTGAGCCGACCTAGAGACACAGAACAGGAGGGGAAATCAAGCAGCACGGACTTAAACCAGCACGATAGGATCTGCACAGCCCAGTACGAGCAGTGTTTGTTCTCTCCACGTACCAGGACCAGTCTGACAGCAAGTTCCATCATTTGGAATCACATGAGTTTCAGGGAACTTCTATGTAAATGACAGCAGCAACCAGCAACTGAGTGTTCCCTAGTCCATACAGGAGGGTGTGCTCATGCTCCCATAGAGCATTTGCACCACGTTATTGCCAAGCCTCACCAACCCTTGTCGAGGGGCCTGCACCCTCAGCACTCCTCTCTGGAGACCTGCAGCCCCCCACCTCTTCCCCCTGCTCTCCAGGGCTGTCTCAAATTGCCCTGCCCCAGCAGCTCCCCATCCCAGTGCTGCTCCAAGGGTTCCCTGCCCTCCTCTGCTCCCACAGCAGCTGGCAGGAGTTCTCTGGGAAGCCCCCAGCCAAATGTCACCTCACTCTGCTGTGAGCAGAGCTGGGGGTTCTACTGCCACATTAGTGTCTGCCAGACTGGAAGCTGAAAGCTTTCATGCCCAAAGCACCTTCCCAAAAAATTGATTCTCACCATCATTCAAGCTGGCTTTAGAATCAAGAAAAACATTGCAATATATTTTCCTGGCCAACTCTTGAATGGCAGCTGAAATGCAGGAACTACTAAATTGCAGCAGCTTGTAAATGCTCTACCTGCCCACAGCTGGCACTTGTCAGGAGCTTCTCCTGTCACATTATCTGCCCAGCAGCAGCAACAGAGCCAACTCTGCAAAGCAGCGTCCTTACGGATAGGCAAAGCCCACGGCACACATGGACACGTTCCACTGCCTCACGTCGAGCAGGACACTCCTGTCCCTTCTTCTGGGGGCAGTGAGCAGCAACCAGGAGCAAGCCCACTGCTCTAGAGTCCTTGGTAATGCCCCAAGAGGAAAAAGGGTCTGCAACTGCAGACAACCTACAACTACACCTACATCAGAAGACTGAACATGGAAATATTTCAGTGCCTGCTTAGTCTTGCAAAAACACATTTCAGCACTTCGGTGGGCTGGAGTATTTCACTTCTGGTAAGTATTTAACAGAACTGCTTCAATATAGATTGTATAAAAACACATTAAGCAAAAGTCAATTTTTTTTTCCCCTGCTGATATATAGAAAAAGCTACATAAATCCGAGATCTCTCTTTTTCACAACTCTTTGTTATGGTGTGTAGACCCTGTTGCAGCAAAGCACTCACGACTTAAGGCTAACTTAAAACAGCTGAATAGTCCCAGGAAGTTTGGTGAGCTGACTCAGCTGCTTAAAATTAGGCATATAATTAACGTGCATTTTAACTCCACCCTTCTGTTGCTTTAGCTGCAATTCTCACCTGAAGTGTAGGGCTCTGTTGTGTTCTACTTAACCATTTTGAAAATAAATCTATTGGGAAACAAATACACACATTTTACAAAATAAAAAGAATTTTAGAAAAACATTGAAACATCGAAAAATCTCCAGGCTGCTTCATGACTGAGGGACTTTTTAGACCCAGAGTCTAAAAGCAGATTGATAATTACCTACGGCTGTTTTAAACCCTCATGTTCCATATCTCCTCCCATACAGTTTCATTTATGGCATCAGAACAAAACAGTTAAAAATTAAAATTCTCTACCTTGAAAACAACTTAGGGGCATATGGAGCTATGTTTTGTGGTTTCCACCTAGAAATGTTTCAGGTGATATCTACATCACATTCATATGTAGCATATTATTCTGAAATCAGGTTTTGTCCCAGCCACTCATCCAACCATTTGAAACTCTGGCAAGATGTGCAAAGATTTATTATTATTATTTTCTTTTTTTTTTATTCAAGCTTTTCCCTTGCCTTGCTAATTTCCATGGCCATGGGTATTAATGATTCTGAGGACTTATCCCCCTCCTAAAGTGATCCAGAGACCAAAAGAGACCTCCTCAAAACTACCGAGCTTTATAACTGCAACAACACAACTAATAACTGAAAAACACTTTTCAAAGAGACTTATAAAAAATAAAATAAAAAAAACTCAAATGAAACAATTCTCTCATGGCTGTACTCTACTACATCAAGACATGAAGTTTCTACCAGCATTAACTGATTGCAAATAAAGCTATCAATTTGAGTGAGGGTAAAAGAAAGCAATTTAGGTAGTAGCCCTGAAAGTGTAGAGTTTCAAAAAAAAAAAAAACCAACAAAAAAACATTAAAAATGCCTCTAATAAGGCCAACAGTAAATTTAGTAAAAAGCTGAATCTTTATACAATACTTGCTTCTCTTATTGGTTACCTTGCAAGTTTGGAGAACACACGTTTGTGTTCTGCTTCCCTCCAATACAAACACCAGCAAAAGCACCCTGCCCATCCAGGAATACTGACACAAGTGCGGCTGAGAGCACAAATCCCGAACTCTGAGCCGCGCCCAGAGGAGTGAGAGGTTTCTGGGAAACTGATTGGAGCTGATTGAGGCTGATTTGTCCCAGCTGCAGACCTAAACTGCTCTCGGGAGCTTCTCCCAGCAAACAGCCCGCAGCTGCTTTGGGTGCAAATCACTAATTAAAGCTGATTCTCCCCAGCTGAGCAACAATCAAGCCAAAAAACAGGCACCACCAAACAAATCATTTCAACTCTTAAATAATATAACAACTGCTTCTGGTAGAACAAATGCTGTTTTTATTTGTTTCCTAAAAATTAAGAAAAATAATAATTAGCTGAGGCAACTGCTTGTATGACGGGAATTGAGGCTTCTCATACAAGTAATACAGCTTTGCTAAACACGAGTTATAACCTTCCTTTTCTCCGTCCCCCTTCACCATGTGTCGGTTTTTACCTTTAATTTTGCTTTTCTTCAGAGTTTTCTTCTGACTTTCTCCTTGTCTTTCCTAGGGCTGCCAAAGGATGTGGTTTCTTTGAGAAATTTCCAATAGGGTCCCCCAAATGTGTTGTGTTTAGATTTATGTCACTCTTTAGCTGCTCACAATGTAAGTTCAAGTCAGTAAAGCAAAATAAAAGAAAATAACAAGATCTGAACACTGTAGTTGCTGTACTGCCCCACTAACATGATTTCTTCTGAATGCTCCACTTGTCACCAACCCGACAGTTTTAAACCTATCTCAGAGGAGAGCTGTTCCTAAACTTGAACAGTTTTTAGGAAGAGGTTGTTTTTTTCCTTTAAGCAATCCCAGCATGTAGTTTAAGCTGTTATCTTTAAGCAATCCCAACATAAAGTTTAATTTTTGAGACATTTTCCTTTTCAGAGCTATCACTGAATATCAATTTACAGAAAGCGGTGTTCTTGAGCCCAGTATTAAGACCTAACCTTCACCTGCTGAAACTCAGTATGCTTGACCCATTCCCTAGAGGGAAGCTGATTTACACAGGTGAGAACCCAGGTTTAAGTGGTTTATTCTATCAACAGACTAAGAAAAAGTGAGTTGTTTTGCTGAGACTTCACCTACAGTGCAGCAATGGTTATCAAAGCAAGGCAGATTTTGGGAACTTCACTTTGCAAGACAAGTATTGCATACATGTAGTGGTAACTCAGCATAGAAACATTCTATCAGATTTCAACTCTGAAATTTAAAAGCACAATTAAGCTTTTTTTTTTTTTCCCCCACTGCAATATAAAAACATAACATACTAAGAAATAGGAGCAATGCATTCTTCAGATTGAAAGCAGATTGCCCATGGATTGCAAGCAAATAGAAGAAACTGAGTCACATTTTTGTAAGAAAATAAAGTAATTTCTAAACTAATGGGTTGATAGAACAAGACACACCAGAAGTGCTGTGCCACAGATGTCGCTTTTGTGAAATTTTGTCACCAAAAGAGCACAATAAAAGGAAGGTACATTTCATGTACAATCACCTTTGCAATGTAAACACCCCAGAGGAGCTGGAATATTTGGGAATCATACATTATTCCCTATTTTAAGTACACTCAGGGGAAGTTCCATTTGAAAATCAAGGGCACAGTTTGGTCTTCAAAGTTTTCAGAAACTTCTGCAGTTTTTCTATTTCAACTTGCCAAATATTAAAGGTGAAGGGTCAAATCTGCAGGTGGTGTAAATAAGCACAGCTCTGTGAGAGTTTTCACCTTATGCTCATTTACATCACATGGAAATTATATTTCTCACTTCTTCTGTGAGTAATTGCACATGTATATATATATATGCATGTGTGTGGTGAATACATATTATATAGAAAGTGAATGCTTTGATCTGTCAAAAGGAAGATACAAATATAAAACAGGAGACAGGATATGAAAATCATACATTCGTCATTTACTTTGAAAACTGAAAGTTATGGGGAAAGAAACATTGTTTATGTTCAAGGAGAACCTGGTGATTTGCTTAAATAATCTAAAACCAAACCACTAGCACATGAAGGATTTAACAGCTTCCTGTCAGGGCTGACAGGCTTAAGCTATGACTTGCCAATTTTTATATTAACAAATAATTACTAGACAGTGAGAGATCCATTGCAGATTCCTACTTTCGCAGTGTAGACCCTGGTGCAGCAAAGCACTCAAGACTTAAGGTTGACTTAAAGCAGCTGAGTAGTCCCAGGGAGTTTGGAGAGCTCACTCAGCTGCTTAAAATTAGGCACATATTTAATCTGAGACGCGTTTTAACTCCACCATCAATCAGCAATGCACTTCACCTGTGCATAAAGCAGGTGCTCGGTTTGATTCTTCAAGATCCTGATCCCCTTAGGCGTAGCCCTGCAGAGCATTCAAATAGGAGAGTCATATTCTACGCATGAGAATAAGCGAGGTCTAATGTTGCTTGTAAGTGAAACCCCACTTCCAAACTTTACAGCACATAGCAAGATTAGGCCAGGAGGAGAACACTGAATATGAAGAATGTTAAAGTTGGTCCCCAAAATATATTATATTGACTATATATTCCACAAATGCGTTGTCAGTTAAAATTACCCATACAGTGTTTTAGTCTATAATATGAGAAAGCTCTAACGGGAAAGCAAAGATGCCTCAGGGTACAAGAGGGTTTCAAGCCCCCTGCTCTGGGCTTTGCTACAGCAAATCAGCAGCGTGTTTTCTGAGGAGCAGCTTGGGAAACCTCCAACGTGTCTGTGTGCCACAACAGGTTACACCCTTGTAGCCGCTCAAGCACCTCCTTGCACCTCTTCCGCAGCATGCTCCTTTGCTGCTGCTAAAATCTTTAATTGGTCATAAAACGAGAGATTTTGCCAATGCAAATTCTTGCACTCTTTCTCCAAAGCATCTTTACAGATTCCTCTGTGTGTGTAGTCTTCTAGTGCAGCTATTTCTGCCATAACTAATTAGTGTATTTATGGAAGATTTTTTTTTTTCCTGTGGCCATAGGTTTGTTAAGACAACAGTAAGAAAAAATATGACAAAAGAAGAAAAAAAAAAATCCAAAGATTTAGTGGGGCAAGTCTCTAAATAGGATAAATCTAGTCAGCTTTATTATTCATTTTTAATTAGTTTGAAGCAAATAGTGCAATTTGTGCCAAGCTACAAAATTGCACTGTCTTCATGAGGAACCAGCTTGACAACAGAGACAAATGAATCCCTGTAAGAGTACTCCTTCTGTAAGCTCACCATCAATATTCCTCATTTAAAGAGTAGTAGGCTGAGTATGCTCTTCCATAAGGCTGGTTTTATGTCACAGTTTGAGTTTTCCTCCCTACTGCTTAAAGCAGAAATGTAAAAATGTGGGGACTTTAATCACCCCATAAATATACGTGTTGTGTAATTACGCAAATCAAATTAGGAGCAGGGAATGGAATGTTTATTTATCCAAAAGCCTGACCCAGATTGCCTGCTGACTTTCCTGGGATGTGAATGCATTTTTACCTCTGTTCAAACAGAATTTTTCACCTTAATGTTGACAGTGATTTTGTTGCACCAGGATCTACAGCCTTTTCCAAATAACAGTGTTCTAATAAAGTGAAGAAATCCAGCTACAAAGGGAAATTACAATCTAGTATTAGAGATACATTTGAGAAGAAACTAAATTTTCCCAATTTTGAAAGAGAGTGATGGTCCATGAAGAGTGGGGGGAGAGACAGCGATCCATTAAGTTTGGCATTCAAAATTCTGTTTGGGAAGGAAACAATGCGTTAGATTTCGTTTTGGGGTTTTTTTTCTGTCATATGAAATTGCACTGGTAATATTTTCATGACAAGACATTAAATTAGCTAGATATGTTGCTCTATCTTTGTCTTCTGTTTTTCACAGAAAAAAAAAAAGAAGGTTTTGTACAGCCAGTTCTACCATGATTCTAGACATGGCCATTAAAATGTTTCTCTTTACAAAATCAATGGAAAAAAAGCAGAGCTGTGCTGATAAGTCTTGTCATTCAGGGATATGACTTCAACAGGGAGCATTGCATCCATTATGCCACAAATTCAGTGAAATCTTAAAGAAAGAGATGGCATCAGAGGGCACAGTCGCTGCAGTGCCATTATCTCCCTTAACTGCCCTTACAGTTCTTCCTTGCCTCACTCCATTGGTTCCTCCCCATTTTCAGCCACGTACAGAAGAAACAAAAAAAGAGCTGAGCAGTTTTTCTTAAAAGCTTTCCCCTCAACCTAAAACCTGCTGTTCATCAAAGCATTAATATATATAATATATATGTCATAATATATATCATATGTATTATATATATGTATAACAAAACACAGAAGGTTAAATAAAAAGAGCCACACAGCACAGCAGACACGTGAAAATGCAATCCAATAATCCTGTGCTTAAATATAGAATCTGTGTGGATGTTTAAAGAAGGAAAATGTTCTCTTTCTTTTTCTGTTTGTTGAATTTTAGTTATAATTCACCTTTAAAGCATTCTTACTGCTATGCTAATACCAGCTGTTAAGTTCTCTGAGTGTATTGTCATCCTGGCTATAAAACAGGGTTCTGGGGAAAGGAGAGATCTAAACATAGTGAATTTTTCTAGCAAGAAACAGATAAATTTTTTGCTCTTAAAAAAACCATACCTGTAAGGGAATAAGTGTTGAAATCCATGGAAAAAAAGAAAAGTATGGCCCTCAGTCCCAGTAACAGGTCTTCTTTGGCACTTGAGAACGACCACAAGTAGTTTGCCTTTTTATTCATATAGAACAAAATTTACAAAGTCATTCATACATTTTTGTTTGTTTTTTGTTTTTTACTTACTTCGAAAATTGGGAATATTCAAAATACACTTTTACCCCACTTCATTCTTTCATTATTTACAGGTATATACAAGAAAAATGTAAGAGTTTATTTTCTTTTCTTTTTCTTTTTTTTTTTTCGTTTCTTTTAAATTTTGTATTAAAAATCTCTGCTGGTTGTTTTACTGTTTGTTTTCGTCATATGGATGTTCCATGCGAGGGCTCCATCGCTTCTGGGATGACTCCCCCCGGCACGGACTGGAATGACATTGGGATCGGGGTTTTCACGGGGCTCTGCCGGAATAGTCCTCCATTGGGTGACCTGTGTTTGCACTGTATGGAGGGCATGGTGGCTGAGCTGCTCAGGGGCAGCGGCAGGTTGCTGCCCGAGGCAGCTGTGAGTGTCCTGCTGGCACCATGAGTTGTCTGTTCGGGTAAAAAGGTGGTGACAGAAAGTTGCGTGTTCTGGTACTCGCGCACCGGCTCCAGGGTCTGAGCTGGCTGCATGCCACCGATCTCCAGCGCCGAGATCTCGATGGACGCTGGAGAGATTTGCTTGTGGGCTATGTCTTCATCAATTAAACTGTTCATGCGCCTGTGGACCTGCTCCAGGTTCACTTCTTTGTCCTGGTAAGGAAGAAATCAGAACAATCAGTCCAAACGCAATCTCCAACCCCGTCCGGCCCCCCTTCATTTCCTCTGTGTGACCAGAGTTGCTGTGCCTGAGCAAAACCTCAAGGTCTGCCGACACCTCCGGCTGAAAAAGCTGCTGAAGAAAACGCTGAAGAAAACACCAGCTCAAACTCAGCCTGCTGGAGCCCCTGATGTTGTCAATCCCATCCTCCTGGGAGGTGAACCAATGTCTGTGCTTCAGCTAACAGGAACCAGCACATCCCTCACACCCTTGGCTCACCTTGCACAAGCCCAGAAAAAAAGCATAGGGTGGACAAACAGATGACCTGGGACTCCAAATTTCAGTGGGCAGCTCAGCCCCTTGTAACCCCATGACAGCTCACCACTGTCCCATCTATCTGCTGCACATTTTCTAAAGAACACATCAGTAAAAAACCCTTGACTTCAGGGTAGTTGCTTCATGTGTCAAAATCTACTGGCCAGGGGTTGCAGTAGTGATGAATTCTTGCCTTCCCATCAGGAATCCCTGGGTCACAGAACACAGACCTATGGACCAGCACTGAGAGAGACCTACTCTGGGAGCCCTGGGGAGGGGACCACGCATTTGTGTTTGGAACAGTTGCATGACCGTAAGCTGTCTGTCACCTTGACACGTCATCTGGAAAAAGTCTGTCTGTGGTCAGAGCTTGGGAAAACAATGCTGGTCTTTGGAAAACGCATCACCATCTTCTGAGAATGCATTTCCTAAGGTTCCCAGAGGGGTCTCTTCAATTGACTGTCAGAACCACTCACTCAATGCATTTTAGCTTCCATGAGGAAATACAGCAAAAGAAGTTGTCTTTAAATCCTGAAGTAGCAAAGATCTACAGTGGGCTGTTTATCACCTCAGCACAGTATTCAAGCTGCTCAAATTGGGAAGCAACAAAACTGGCAGGGTAAAGTCAACCACCTGGGATGCTGTATGACTGAATTTTAACAGCTAGCATTGTATTGCCAATAAAAAGGTATTATATTATATCACTTCTCTACATTTCATAAAGCACAGCTATGATTGCAGTTGTAGTTATTTGATGCAAGTCTAACGCACAGCAGAACAGCAGCAAAGCACAAAAGCCCAACAACCCTGGAACTGGAGAAATTGCCTGGTCTGACAGAAACTTGTGATTACATTAGTCAGGCAGCAAGGCTCCAGCCTAGGGAACAGGACTGCTCGAGACTTCTGCATTCCAGTAATCCCTGACTGCCCAAGGCCAAATTGTGCTGAAATGCTGGTTTAACCCAACACCAGCAGCCTCACAGATTCCTACCAAAATCTAGGCTCAGGGAATGAAGAAGTACACGGTATCACTACCACTCACTCCTCTTATAATCTTTCACCACTGGTGTTCAGGTGAAGTACAGAGATTTTCAAGTGGTATCCTCTGCTGTGCAAGTTTGCTTTCCCCGATAAATTGACAAGTCAAATCCGAAGTCCTTGATTCCAGTCAATGTCATCTACAAATTCAGTTCTAACCTTGTGATTTAACACCCCTTCTACATTACTCAAGAACCGTTGAATTTGCTGATCCCTGCATGGGTTTGGAAATGAATTAGTGTTACATGATGTACAGTCCAAACCTGTGTCCTTAGCTTAGGCTAAATCCATATTGATTTCAACTGGAATACAATTGCTCCACAATTACAGGACTGAGCTGCATGTTGCAAGTTCTTTGCTAATCAGTAGAAAATGAATTCCTATTTAATTTTTGTTATAAATCCACCAAAATCCCAATGAAGCTCCCAGAAACCTGGGGGCTATAATCTCCCTCACCAAAGAAAGAAACAAATTTTTTTTAAAATCCTGCTTTTTCAGCCAAATCCTCTAATCAGATAATTCTGAGTTAGAGAAAAATCAATGGGTAATAAAATAAAAAATAAACTTTTTTGACATGAAGAGATCACACAATACTTGATCAGATAACCCCTGCAGCTGTATTAAGACCTTCCTGACAACCAGCACACCTGACCGGTCAGGCTCTTCATTCAATACATTAGACAATGCACTAAGCTGACAATAACTCAGAGGCTCTTTCCTAAATTCTGTAGCTAGGAAAATTAAGGATTTATGGTACAGCAGCCAGAGGATTACAGGGATTTAATTCATAATTTCTTCAGTTCCTTTTTCTTGAAGTAAAATTGTAGACTGGGGGCAAATGTGAGAAAAGTTCTTACTTTATTCCCCAGTGGGCCTCTCTGGGTGGGTTCCTTTTGAACAGATGTCCAGCCACTCGCTGCTGCATTTTCCTCACCTGTTTGCCAGCAAAAGCTTGCTGCAAAGTTCTGCTTGTCCACAAACTTCAGCTACCACCACATATGATGTAATGCCTCTTTACGTACCCTGCACTATTTCTTTACTAAACAATGCTGCTAGCTGTGGTGTAGACTGTCATTCTAGTTATCTGGGACTCATATTCTTGTCAAGCTTTCACTAAAAAATAAGAAAAAAAAAAAAAGAACTCAGGTTAGAACTGAGCAAATATTAGTGCAAATATTCCTAAATGAGATATTTGGAGAAATGTTCATGACTCATTTACATTTTTCTGAGCTTTTGCCAAATACCTTCAAATTATTTGCCTTCTTCAGATCATTTCAAATGAAAACATACATCAACATTGTATTTGTATTTTAATTTTTTGATTGAAAGTACATCCTTAGTGCATTCATCCTGCTTGGCTATGGAAAAAAATTAAAAAGTGACTTGGATAAAGCCAAGCCAGAGGGAAGGGTAAGGTTTTGGTAATTGCAACAAGTAGTCATTAATTGTTTGCAGAGTGAAAATAAATTTGTGAATGAAGCAGGATCTTCATTTGGAATACCTGTGCACAAAAGGTCTTAAAATTCAAAGCATGAATTAATCCTGGTTACATATTTAGACAAGCCTTTTCAAGATGTAAACATGAAGAGCCACAGATGGGATGCTCTTCATAAACATCTCCTGGTCCAGAGCACAGGGATTGTTAAGGACCACATCCTTTGGAATCTTCCCCTCCACTGGCCTAACAGGCCCTTTTTTCTGCTACGCACAGCCTGCCCCGGGACAGCATTCCTCAGAAAATGGCAGATTTGAAGGTGCTTGTGCTTCACAATACAAACTCGTTTCACTGTGCTAAAATCGTCATTCTCAATAAAAATTAAAACCAATTCCTGCACACAGATGTGACATTCTAGCTACATCAGAGCACTTCATAAAGTAAGTAGAGAAGTAAATGCTTGGGACCTCTTTAAGAGGTAGGGGTGAGGATTTCACTTGCCTACTTCTCTTTCTTCAGCATTAAGGACAACTTTCTGTCCTTACGAAGATTGGAGAAAACTTTTAAAAGGCTTTCAAAAGACCAGAAATTCACATTATTCCTTCTTTTCATTGTCAAAATAAAATGTTTGCAAAGGTTATGGAAAACAACTTGTCTCCAAGGAATTATAAAATCACATTTTTAAAGGTTCTTCCCTTTTATTTTGTCTTATTAGACAAAGAGCAGCTAAATAACTAAATGTCAAGGTTTGTATGAGACTATCTTAATGGTGAATGACTGATTTTTCAAGTACTTTTAAAAAAACTAAGATAAAATTCAGAAACCCTTGAAAATACTAGTTTTTCACTGCACATTGTAAAACTGCTTTGAATCCCAAGATTTCCAGATGTGAAGGTTTTGGGATAGCTTTATGTGACAAGTCAACCTTTCAGAATTTGTATATTCTGTAAACCTAGTCTTTTTTTCCTTTGTTGTTCTTCTGGGAAGTTCAGTACCATAGCATATGTTACTGAAAACTAACAAGCTAAATGGAAAAAGTTTTAAATGGTAATAAAGCTGGAAAAAGAAATCTTAAAAGTTATGATGTTCTGCACCATTTTCAGCTCCATGTTCTCCTTTTAGTTCCGTAATTCTCATTAGATACCAGTAATTTGTTAAAATTTCCCTTTTTTGCACTTAGCATACAAAATTTAGTTAATATTATAAATGTGTCCAATTCATGCCAATTCAACTTCACTTCTCATCTGTGGCTGTGTTGGACACAAGTACATGCTTGTGTTGCCAGAAAAAGATAAAATATTTTTCCTTTGCTGCCTTCATAATTCCATTTTCAATATTAATGTCGTACTCCAAATAGATCAGTTGAAGAAATTAATCAGCTAAGGAAAGAAACGTGTAAGGAAAATGAATTATACACCTAGGCTTATCCCCTGCAAGCTTAAGGAAAACAGCTAACCAAACATTGCTCCTGGTTAGGCAATGATCTTATTCATAAATACCAAGTGAAATGTCACTCTCCCCCAACGAGTTTGAGTTTTGGAAGGGCGTTTGAAGGGCAGGTCTCTGCTATGTCCCAAGCACTTGATCGTGAGCAACAGGATCAATGGCCAATGACTGGCAGCAGGAGGACACCCTGGCTTGGAGAGGATTTGAAGGATGCCCACCAGAATTATCTGGGAATGATGAAACCTGCATGGCCACACCTGCAAGAAACTACGACTCCCTTTCAGGACTAACCAGGTTTGGCCTTATCACACAGTGAGAAACTATGGCAAGATATAAATGCAGACAGGATGGTTTACAGAGTAATCAATATTGTTTTTCCAGCTTATTTTCTATGACTCTTGACAGTGGGTTCTAATAAAAGCCTATGGGGAGTCATGTTGAAAGAACATGGAACTAATTGGGAGGTTTGGAGTCAGTTAATGTGATCAAACTCAAGGGTGTTGGAAGGAGCTACTGGCTGATGTTTTCAAGAAATTGCCTACATCACTCTAAACACAATTAATTAAAAGGTAACACTGCTCAGCTGACAGGCTTGCAATACTTGGGATTTTCCAGGGGGAAGGTTTTTTGAAGAGAGTATTTTTAATAAATACAGCATTGTGGCATCTGTTTTTTTACTTGTGATTTCTCTGAGCTTATCACAGAGTTCAAGAAAAGCCACTTGAAGACATAAAAATGCTATAAGATGATGAAGCAGTTCCAGAAAGGCAAAAAAGGAAGATAAATGCCCAAACAGGGAAGTCTAATATCTGCAGAAATGCAATGCTAGAACTAGGCCAAAACTGTGATAAGTTGCATCTACATCCAACACATGCAAATAAAAGCACACTAGACTAGAGAAGAAAAGGATTGATGGCCCTGACCCCAAAAAGACTGAAAATTCAGAAACATAGCCAATGTGGGCAGACAGGCTCATACAGGGAGGGAATATCTTGAATATGTCAATACCTCCCTGTCAGGTGCTGGTAACTGTGCCAAGAATTAAAACCCTGTTAAAGTAGTTCTTAATAAGACTCAGGAGATGTCCAGAAAACAATGCTTTCAAGGCAATGTAGCCTTCATCACTGATCAGGGCACATTGCTGGTTTGTTTTTTTGTTTCTGTCTTGGGTGACAACATGAAGGATTATCTTGTGGTGAGAGAATGAAATAAAGAAACCAAAACACAAATGCCAACATCAGATTTTCATTCTGTGCAAGAGCTATTTTTAAAAAAATGAGGCAATTTTGTGATTAGGACTGGGATTCAAAATTTGAGACAAACCCCAGTGTCAGACAGACGCTTCCTCTTCTGCCCTTAGCCCCAGCATGGTCTCTCGCCCACCCATATAAAAGTCCTCTCGATTCATACGTTTGTGTTAAAAAGTGCAGGTGTCAGAGGTCATGAGTCACAGGTGCTGGAAGGCACAGCTGTACACAGCTAGGCAGAAAGAAACACTCTGAGGCACTTCCATGCACACACATACTGCAAAACTGAGAAACAAGACAGAGAAATAAAATGGAAACGACGAAGTTTCCGTGTCAGGTACCCACAAAGTATTGTCTTTTCACTCAGTGTCAAAACCCACAGCTCCACCCAGCTACCAGCTTCACTCCATGGAGTTTCAGACATCGTGGACTCAAACATTTAGCTTGTTAAGGAGAAATAAAGCAGCAGCAGCTCTCCGTGTGTACAATTGTTTCAGATTATTTTGAAATCCTGTATTCACCCGGGGTCATTATCATTACTTTCAGTAACAGCTACTGCATATACAGAGCTGTAATTTTAATTTATTCCAGGAGGCTCTGACAGACTGGCAAAACCAGGCATAATTGGCTTGCTCAAGAAGAAAAAGCAGCGATGATATATGTAATAGATGTGCTGCAAAACAATGACAATACAGTATGGTGTTATATTAATACAAATAAGCCCTTTTTAATACAGCTCAGTGTGTGACTCTCATTATTCCAGAGATTCCACAGCCGACAATGCAGTGAAATGCAGAGAGACGCGTAAACAGATGCACTGATGATGTATGTCTGCTGTCATTAATTTAACACAGGCAACTGACCTAGTCAAATAGCACTTAATGTTACATAAAATTTGCTGAGTGGTTTCTGAGTGTGCTCTGCTCAAAAGCTGGTTTGACGGTAACAGAAGCTTATTAGAAATACGCAGAGATGCACCTCAAGAGTCTACTTGGAAAACTGCTTTTAGAAATAGGCCCAATCTTGTAATCGAGCTTCTGCTCTTATAAGTGAAAGCTCTACCATGTATTTTAAATTAGCAATTAGCTAAATTATTGTCCATAAAACAGCTGTTAGCAGAAAGCACTGAGACTGACATCAGGTGACGTCCAGTTGGCTGTTACATAACTGAAAAAAATAAAAGAAATTAAAGTTTTGCAATGTGTTAGTTTCATTCAATGTGGAGTCATCTGCAAAAAAACCCAAAACTTCATTAAAATTATGTACAAGAGGCCACCTTATTCACTAGGTGATGCTCTCCTTCACCAGAGAGCAGAAAATCCTGTATGAAGAGACAATAACACTCTTTTCCCTTCTAAGCAAACCAGAAAAAGAGGTGAGATATTATAGAATACTACAAAGTTGATGTTGATGGGATAGGAAATTGTTTCAAATACATTGCCAAAGTTTATTCCCACCTACCCACAGCCAGAAAATAGGTGTAAATAATTTATTACCAAAAGCCTAGAGACCAAACAGGTAACAGTGCCTTGCTACAGAACTGGGGCAAGTAGCAAGAACCTTCGTGAAGCACTTCACATCTTCCCACACTCTTGTTGCACACCTTACCCAGGTTGGATTTATCTAACTTGAATCACATCTAACCAGGGGTCTAACTCTCAAGTGTCCCAGGGGTCCTGCCTGTGAGCCTTTGCCAGGAATGCTCCAGACAGTGATCTCCCCAGGAGGCCATTGAAGCTGACAATGTACACCACTTCAAACCAGCTAAACCTCTCTCTTTGTCCTATTTATTCTCTTCAACTGCATCCCCATGCTCTGGCACTGTGTGAATAAATACACAGGACATGGTACTGATGGGGAAAGCATGGCACATGAGGTGACAGCAGGTCACCTCAGAGTGCCTTGCAGTGATCTGCTCCCCCATTCACCACAATCCATTAATTGAGTGCCATAACAGACAGCACAGCCCAGTCCTCACAACTCACAGCAGACCCAAACCTGCCCGGGAAGAGGCTGTGATAGCATTTTCATTTGTCACTCAATATGAAAGGGGACATTCAGCCTCATGCTGAGATATTCAAGCTTTAAAATCCTTACCAACCTTGGTTCACCAGCTGGTAACCCAACTACAAAAAGAATGAGTAAGTGGTTCACATTATACAGATGTTTCCACAGTTTTCGTGAGGTTAAAAATAAACAGGACGGTAAGAGAATGCAAAGAAACATTTTTCAACACAAGCAGCAAAATGCAGTTCAGGGTGAGTGCTGGTTGATGAGCATGCCAATGTCTGTGCAAAGGAGCTCAGGAGAAAGGAGAACTTGCAACCGGAGAAACCTCTACTGTGTACACACTACACAGACTGCAGTTACAGGCATTTCCAACAACACAGAGGTGAGGATCAAGGGGAGTTCCAGGGTAAGGCAAAGATAAGGAGAAAACTCAGGGATTTGTCTGTGCAGGCATTTTCAACAAGAAAACGATCATCTGTATGTTTATTATAAATTCTCACCATGCTTCTGAGGCCCAACCTCACATCATTGGCCATCTCCAGATGGAAAGGGAAAGGAAGATGTGGGGAGAAAAAAAAAAAAGGATCAAGATAGTGAGGCTAATAATGTAATTAATATTTCACTCTTTTCAGCAAACATATTATTTCTTATACTTCTGGTCTGAAATAGCATTGCAATAAAAGAGGATGGCCCTCAAGAGGGTGGTGTTTTCAGAATGTGACTACATCTGAAATTACACTGTGAGGTGACAGATTACTCTTTTATGAAGGAAAAATTAAATTAATGAAGGTTCTATTCCAAAACTCACTAGAACTTAATGGTTTCTTTACATTGCTTTACACAGCTTTTTAATCCTAAACTATAATCTAGTCCATAAGGGATATAACTTTTCACTCTAGTGAGCCCAAATCAAAGCAAAGCTATCCTTTAACAGTCTGATTTACTCTACTGGAGCATCAGGCATAACAGATTGCTGCACACCCTCCTTCTTCACCATTCTCGTCTAGTCATATCCAAATCTCAAATGTTCCCATTTCTTCCTATTATGCCAGGAGCAGAAGAGAGAGTTGGCACAGGAGACAAAGAATTGCTTCTACAACTTGTTAGATGCCCAGTGTTAGCTGACTTAGAAAGCATCTCATCTCTACTCTAGCTATGTGAAAGCCTTACAAAACACTTACTCCTGACTATTAGCCACTGTTTTTCAATTAAATACCAAATTTTGAAAAGGTTTCTGTGCCCCCATTCAGGGCTGTATTTTGGAAACTGCCCAAGTTCCTATTTTGACAAAAGAAAAGACATGACCAGCCAAATCATTAAAACAGCTCAGCACAATAAAAATCTGGACACCAGTTTCCTGAAAGATAACTCTTGCATATTGAGTAATTCTGAAGAAATAGCACTTGTTATGTTGAGTGAGTTTGAGTAGCTCTTTTCTATATATGTGCCTATAAATATGGGTCTGAACTTATGGAAAATCATAACCAAGCCATTAATTATTAAAAAAAAGTATTTTCCACAGTATTGGTATCTGTAATTTCCTAATATGTTGCTAGTACTGACCACAGGTTATTTCAGGTACTATAAAATTATTTAAATTCAGTTGATAAATAGGTTTATAAATTGCATGTTAATATTATTGCATAGTAAGGTCAATCTTCAGCAATTAACTTCAATGCACATGTAACTCCCAGTTTCGGCTTCATACATGTTGGTTTCAAAGCAAGTGAAGTTTGATCCTATGCTACTAAAAGGAATGGAAATGTTTTGGTGCTCTGGGTGAGATCAGAATACATTTCTTATTTAATTTTAGGTACATGTTTAAATGCTTAGTCAGATCAACACCTAAGGCATTTTACAAACCACAAAAATGCAAAAGAAATTTGAGAAAAAGTCACATTTTATGCTTTTTTTTTATTTTAAACTTTTACTGATTTTGTTATTTTACACCCCCTTCAAAAAGTCAACTTTGAAATACCGCCGTAGGCTGAGATAAGACATACAAAAATTAGCTCTGTAAACATTGTGTGAAGAATCTGACACATTAAGGCTCCAATTCAGTAAAATACATAAGCTCATGCTAAGCTCATGAGTAGCCGCAGAAGTTCTCTGGGATAGGCAATGTAATGCAAATTAAGCAAGTACTTACACTCATCACCAAACTGAAACTTTAAACAGGTTATTTCTTTTTGACTTCCCTGCATGGCAACATTTGTTTTTTAAGCTTATTTCTGTTGAATAATTTTCTTCCCCCTCCTAAGGTTCATGGCAAGTAAATCCAGATTATATCCCTAAGGAAGCCATTAGCAGGGTTTTTTTTACATGACAGAGAAAAATTAAACCAAACATAAAAATCCCTTCCTTGCAGTTAGGGAAGTATGTTGGTACAAAACTCAATTGCTTCACCACTGCTTTGGGCAGCAGAAGCCTGGGCCCAGTGCCATAAATCATGGGGATGACACGTCACTTTTAAATCCATTACAGCCTTGACCAAAATCTATGGTGATCAATAGCAAGAGGCGACTGATTTCATTGGATCCTGGATGTGCACCCTGCCTGGGACCAGGAATTACAGGATATCCGCTTCACTACAGGCACCTCCAAAGAGAAAATCTTGTTTCTTCACTCACATAAAAAGCCAACACCACGTTAGTTAGGATGCCCTTCCAGTTTATAATCAGCTTCTGTACTAGCTAATTTATATATCATATAATCCTCTTTTTTTATTTTTTTTTTTCCTTTGACTGATTCTTCGCTTATCCTTTATCATCAAACAACATTAAACTTTATATTCTGGGATGACTGATTCCTAACATCACTTTGCTGATTTAAAAATGCTAGTTAAAGGAAGTTTCTCAGCTTATTACATTCAAAGCTGGTTTGAAACTGAATTTCTAGATGGCATTAAAATGCATTATTTTGCCAATGTTTGCATGATTTATTGTCCCCCAAAAAACCTTTATTTATTCTTAGAAAAGTAGAATACAATACAGTGGTACAAACAAATGATAATTTATATGCAACTGAGCAAAAAATGTACAAAGATTTCAGACATGTCATTAAAATACAGAAAAAAATAATTTAAAATAAAAACAAGATAAAATATAGAGAACATGCAATGAAGGGAAAATAAAATATCAGTTTGATGATCTCATGTTTCCTTTCGCTCTCAAAAGGAACCATCCCGGGGCAAATCAAATTGTCAGATCAAAAGATAACACCACAAAGGAGACAAGGTAAATGAAGTGACAAGGAAAAAAGACAAGGAAAGTGAAAATAATGGTGAAAGCAAAAGCCAGTTCAACAATCAAAACCAACAGTGATGACACCATGCTGAAGGTACAGAAGCCTTGATTGCCATGGAATAGGATCTGTCTGGAGAGCTCAAGTGAGATGAACATGGAGCAAACCACAATTCTTAGCAGTGACAAATTGGGATCCATTGGACTTGTGTCTGCCCGCTCGTATTTCCATTTGTAAGGTACACTGGGTTTCGTGCTCTTCTAATAACACAGGAGAGTCTTAGTGGGCAACTTTCATGACTGCTAAAGCTGGAAGAGTGGATTTTTGAGGTAGGCTGGAATTTGCACTTCAGTGGACACGGAAACAAGGGAGTTTAAGGCAGGTCACAAAAGGCTGCCGTGGCCAGAGATACAGGGTTTCTTTCTTTCATCCTGCATACTGCCAAGATACTTGTGACAATTTTTAGGGTAATTTTGCTACTTTCCACTATCTCATAGAGTTCACAGAGTCTAGAGTTTTTGAGATTCAATACATTTAAAACATTATTAAGCTTGGAGTAGCAGGAAATAGGAATTATAAGGTGCTGTTACTAGAACACAAGTCTGTTCCCACTCTGGACAGTACCTGAAATGCTGCCCCCTTTAAATAATATAAAAATAAAAAGGACAGAAAAGTGAAAAGAGTCTACTGAAGAAAATGGTTTTTAAGAAGCATGAGAAAACAAAGAAATCACAAACTAAGCTGTGAAGACTGTGATTGTTAATGAATTATAAATTTGACACAAGTTATGAGACAATGACTAGGAGCAACTCAGGAGGTGGAAAATTATGCTATTCCTTAACCAATAAAACCCCCAAATCTTCTTACACTACGGAATCACAAACACACTGGGTCCAGTTTCTGAAACACTGACATTGCTAGGAATAGCACAGCTGGTTTGGAAAAATAGATTCCTGATTAATCATATATATTACCTGTGCAAAGAAAGAATCAAAGCAATAATTTCTTGGGGTCATTCTAACATTGTCTTTCAAGAGCTATATTCAATATAAGTGAATCAATATCACCTCTCATGAGATGCAACTGGCATCAGTTTCCAGAAAACAAAAAATGATCCAGTAATTTTGTATAACATGGGGTTACCTGTTATTTATTTTTAGTGAATAAACTCAGGCACAGTGAAAAATATGAGAATTTAACTTTCTTTCCATGAATACTAGGATATTTTATCTTTGCTTATAAGTTTCCATTGTTTTGTAGTATGTGGGTGAACTAGGAATGCTTTTTTAAGAGTTCTGAAGAGATCTCAGAAGTAATGCTCTTCAGAGGAACAGCACATCACACAAAGACACAGCTGATAAAGCACAGAGGATGCTGGGGAGCCCATTGCAGGAAGCAGCCACACTGGATCATAATGACAATGAAGATGTGAAAACTGCCTTTCATTCTTTCAAATGGGATAAAAGATACCAACAATCTGATGATGTGGCAAAGCCCTTGGCTGTTAAATGATCCAAATTACATTATGGCTTACTGGTATTGTGAAATGAATGCATAGGACTCCTACCAAAGGTTATAGAAATCCAGAGACAGTTGTCAAAAGTTCAACATTTTTATGGTACCAGGTTTTAATAACTTTACCTGATTGCTCAGTCATTTAAAAGGGACATAAAGTGACTGAACAAAGACTCCAGAATATTAATTTTTCACAACTCCTTAATTTTCTGAAGCTTATCAAAATCAAAAGATTAGGTATCAGTATTGCAGGCTGAGTAGCAGCTGTGTAAATTCAAGATTCTAACACACAGAGATAGATGTATGAGCTGGCTAAATTTCACTGTGGGTATTGGATGGCTGGGTACTAACACTGAGGAGAGGGAATTATAAATTCTAGAATATATTTTTTTGGAAAAAGATGACCTAGCATAAGTTTTTCTGAATTAGAAAGTAATAAGGCAATTTTAACATTACCAGATATTTTCCAGCTTGAAGAGATTGCAAACTTGAGCCCTATTAGAAGAATGTGGCATGGTGTTGCAGCAGTACATTTTTTCCTGTTGCTGGAGCTAATCTTTCTTTTGTTAATCTGATCTGATAAGGATTAAATAAAGAATTAATAGGGATAACATTAAGACTTGTACAGCAGAACTCATTAGAAACATTTTTACAAATCTGCTTCAAATAGAATAAAAATATTTTGTATCAACATCCTGAAAAAGATCAACCCAGCCTTCACTCTTCTAGCAAGAAATTTCACTATTCCCTGAATGATACAATTGTGAACCAATGGCAACCATGTCTTTGGGAAAATAAAGGAAATTCATCTTTCCTGGAGGTTTATCTTAAAGAATTGACTTAGTGTGTACAAACAATACTAATTTTTTACACTTTTGTGGAGTACAGTTTCTTCATATGCCAAAAATGTAAAAAAAATATTCTAATTGTAAGTGGTCTCCCCCTGACATAACTCTTCCTATGGAGTCTCTACAAATGTAAATCAGGTTAATATCAAAGTCCTAGTTATGTTGTCAGGTTTCAAAAAACAGGCTTCCTGTTCCTCCCAGTTCATGGTTAACACTACATTCCTCACACTCATTGTAATTAAGAGCTGTGATTCACATCATGCAGATATCTGAGTCCTTGGACATCAATGTAGTAGCTCAAGCTAGCCTCCACAAAAACCTAAGGAATACAGACTGGAAAAAGAAAAGACAACAAACTGGTAAAAACCACTTTAATGTCAGCTGAAAACTTTTCTCCAATGCCAATCAAGGCAGTGCACATTATTCTGGCCACAGACTTCAGAGACCCTCGACATAAAAAATATGAGTCTTTAAAAAATGTTTTTTTCTGTCTCTCCAGCAAGCTGCATGCCATCCAACCCTGTCATAAATCTGCCATAGCAGTTGTATATTCATATTCCCAACATTTCTCTATTTTNTGAGTTGGCAATTGTTGACATGATACAGACAACCAAATGGGTCGTGCCAAATAGAGAATGATACACAAGGGCACCACAAATCAGGACAACTCCTTGTTCAATTCTGGCTCCACTATAATCTTTTACAAAGGATTTATACAGCTCCTAACAAGGTGAGGGTCACAGAAGCCAACTGTTGGCACCTTCTCTTTGCCTCATAGGCAGCACAAAAGTCTAACCTTAGACTGCAAGAAAATCAGCCTTTTCTGTGACCCTCCACAAGCTCTGCTTTGGAGAACAAAATGGTTGGGAAACACCCCAGTTCCCACAATTTTTAGGTGATATCACAACACTTGTGTTTTGCCAAAGCTTTCCCAAAAGCAGAAGAAAATCAGCAGCATGACTTGAGTTTGCAGCTGTCACTGAACTAATGACTTGGCTGGAGTACCAGATGCAGCTAAGAGGCAGATTTTAATGTTCTGTGTATGCTATTCATGCAATAGCTCTGTCATTATGGCTCCTGCTGTAGAAATGCTGGATAACACACAGTGGTAGCAATGAGATAACCTGAACACACTCCTCCTGGGGATCAACTCCTCTTTGTGCTTTTGGTCCCTACACCAGGTTCAGCCACTGCTCCTGGCTCAAGAAGAGAAGCACCCTGGACTCCACATTCCCCTCAGCTCCGGATCCTGCCCTTCACACAGTTTTGAAATCTGGTTATTCTAAATACATCAAGAAACCTTCAACCTATATTCACCCATCTCTTTTGAAACATCGTTTCCTACCTTAATTACAGTAACCACCAGATACCCCACTTCAATCCCTCCTCACTGGTAGCACATAAATAAAATATGTCTGGCTGCTAATCCGCCAGGAAATATCTGCTACATTCATTTGCAAATTTAGTTGAGTGGATGTGGTGAGTGGTCCGTGTGACCAGAGCCCCCAGCTTCTCCTCTGTAGCAGGGCAGGAGCAATATGGCCAAGTGGCACATGTGACCATTGGCCTAGGCAGAGGGTTCCTGAGGATTCTGCCTATCCATGGCTCCAGGCAGCAGTCACTCTTCCCTCTGGCTGCTCTGACCCATCCAAAGGTGCCTCTAGCTGCCTACTTGTCGTTGCACCCAGCTGTCCCTTTCAGGGGACCCCTCTTTCCATCCTATCTGCCTGGCATACCCTCCGTGTGTCTTCCTCCTGCCGGCTCGGCCCGGCCCTGTGCCCTCTCACAGGGAACATTCACCTCCTCGTTCAGCCTTTACACCTGCTTGTGCCAGGGCTCCCACTGACTCTGTTCCCCCTCTCCTGGCAGTACCCCCATCACTGATGTTTCTGGAACCTCTCCATGCTCTGCACCCGAGTTTAATTTGCCTCTAACCCAGCCTAGTTGTGCTCCAAGGTCAGGCCCAGGCCCCCCACAGCGATCTCCCCAAGCACAGCTATACCATGGGGGTAACTTCAGTTTACTTTAAAACACAGAAGGTTAAAAGTATTCTGTGCTTATCAAAGAAGCTGCAAAAGAGCACTACAGATGTACAAGAGCAACCTTGATCAAGAACACTCTGGACGGAAAGGGAAGGAGGAGAAGGATGGGAAAGGGAGAAAAGATGGGATGGGGTAGGCACAGATATGCAACAATCCTTCTTACAGTTATTAAAAAGGAAATGAAGGGGACAGGTGAAAAAGAAAATACTTAAACTCAGGAAGACATTAATTTTCAGTAATGGAAACTGAGTATTCGAAACTCCTTGCAACAAAAGAGTGAATTATTTCACCTTAGCTATATGAAACTGCCTTTAGGTCAGATTCTCATCTCACTCTACAAAGATTCACAAAGGCAAGTCCCTGAGCATAGAGAGGGGAACACACCACATGGTATGGCCATATAAGTGCTTGTGCACACAGCATGAGGACAACTTGGAAAGCATCCCTGCCCTTGCCCTGCAGGATTTCAAAGTGTGCAGTGAACCACCTTCTTCTGGGCTTTAGGCCTTCACAACGCTAGGGTGGGGCACCTTTGGGGTTATAAAGGAGCAACCTCTACAAGGCAGCAGGGCAAAATCATAGTATTGTGGAACTATCTGGGTTGGATGGGACCTCGAAGATCACCAGTTTCAACCCCTCTGCCATGGGTAGGGACATCATCCACTAGACCAGGTCGCCAATTTGCCAGAATTGCTTACAGGTGACAGGTATGTCAATTAGTCTTGTACTCCTGCAACTGGAGAAACATAAATTAGAACTGATGGGCTATGTACTATTTTCCAGCTGTAGTGCAGCTCACTGCTATTATTTGCTTGTAACAAACATCTGTTCCAAGATGAAAGCACCTATAAATGCCTCAGTGTCTCCAAAATTACAAGAGGTTAGTTTGTTAAACATTTAATCTACGTAAACAAATACAGGCTTCATGCAAGACAGATCTGAGTATAGACTGATTATTCTATCTTAGCATTGCTATTACCAGCTGCTGTGCAGGGAAACTTCAAACCCAAGAAATTCTCAGACATATTTTCCTAGATAAAACAAGTTATATGAAGGTCAGCTTCCTCAGAGGCTCCTACTTTTAGAAACAAAACTGACTTCAAAAGAAAGGAAGCATTTAAACAGTGTCATGGCAATATGGCTTATTCAATTATTAACTAGCTGCTTTATTTTTAATTGCTCATGTACCTCTTCAAACTCAGCCTAGGTCAGCCATGAATGAGAGCAGCTACCAGACGTCTGGCAGCTGCAGAACCTGCGCGGGATGGACATGGATCTCCCAGCCAATGGATGGGGGCTCAGATCAGAGAAAACATCAGCACAGATGGCACAGCCGGGTGCCCGTGACTGGCCTCCCCGTCACTCACAGCAGAGTGGCCGAGGGCGTGTTTCTGAACCACTCTCTTACCCCTAAAGGTGGTCTCTCCAGGTCAGGGTTGAGGCACATTGGTGGGGCAATGAGGGGAAGTTTGCACTGCTGCTGCCCATGCTGTATCTGCTCTACAAATAAATAGAGGACTTTAGTCTCCAGGGCTGTCAGTTTGGCACTTTCCATGTGCACAAAAGACACTTTTGTTTGTTTGCTTTTATTTTCTTAGAAACAGCCACCCAAAAAGTTATATGCAAAGCTTAGTATGGCAAATCAAAATAAACCAAATTTATTGTATGAGAGCACCTAGAATCCCACAACTTCCACTTGCTCTCTCTTTCTTTTGTGTTTTCTACTTTTAATTGTGATAAGAATAAAAGTTATGGACCTCTTTCGGTGTTTCTTGATGACAACGGTTGCTGTTCCACCACAACTCCAATGCTGCCACCAAGCAAGCAAGAAGAAGGCCTATTGCTAAAATGCAGAAAACGCCTGCAAAACTGTGCAGCTTGAGAGCCTTCCCATCTGTCTGTGCATTGGTATGGCTATTCAGGTCACAACGTCCCATCCGCGGCCACCACTTCTGTTTAAGAACATCCAAATCTCCACTTTCTTGCAACTCTAGGATCCTGCAGAAATTTCAAAAGACAAGGATTATTTGCAATGATACTTTTTTACAATTTTTTGTCATTTACTTATGCTGCACAACACTTTACCATTCCACAGTTCAAAACTTCACCACCACCACCACTGCCACCACTATCAGTGCTGTATTCTTAATCTGAAATTTATACCAAGATTTCTTTCTACTCACAGCAGCAGGTAAACTCCACCGGGTAACTTTAGAAAGAAAAGAGACTGTGAAAAATTCCACTGCAATGCAAACATCATTTCCAAGGGAAATCACCACATTCCGATTAGTCATGCCTGGTCTGGCTACATTCAGCTGCAGCAGCTGGTCCCACTAGTGAAATGCTCAACCCACTCCACTGCTGCTCTCCCACAATGATTTTGAAAAATATGTGAGGCTAAACATGCTACTGTTTGTGCACCACTTAGTACAAATCTGTTTAAGCAGCGACCAACTCATTTACTTCAGCAAATGTAGTTTATTCAAAAGGATTTTACTTCAATGCTGTTACTTAATGCCTGAATTACTGTGTTAACAGTTGCTAATTAATCATTGTTTTGTCTCTTGTGAAGTATCCCTTCTCTGCATGAATGATTCATTTTGGATTTGGTTTGATAACTGTTTTAGCTGTTTACTAACAATCTTTTCTCTTGAGGCAGCTTTGTTTCTAGTTATGCAGCTGGAGTTTTGCTCCTTTTTATGAAGGAGGAGCAAGATGAGGAAATCTTGCTTCAGTTCCCTGCCTGGAGCAGAGCTCTGGCTCACCTTCTGCTAAGGCCACACATGCCTGCACAACTGCATGTCTTCATTTCAGGATACACATTCACATGGACAAGATATTCCCAGCTGATAGCTCAGAGATCACTAAACGGCACAGTTTTATAGGCTCCAGGTTGTGGCAGTCCCACACAATACTCAGCAATTCTTGTTTCCCTCTCCCAGTGTGAGACTTTGACCTGTCCCTCCACCCTGAAGAATAAGCCAAGGCATTACTGCTTGCTTACTGCAAGGAGCAACACACTGCTTCAGAGCCTGCAGAACGTAGCATGAATCCAAGATCTCTCTTCAGTCTCTCTACCTCCCACAAAGCTCTGAGGACATCAGTCCCCTCTGTCAGAGGCAGTGCTGTCTGAAGGTGTGAGGCTATACGTTGCCTCCAGTCCCCTCCTCTCAAACCAGATGCACATGGAGCAGAAGTAGCAGCTTTGTTGGAGCCTGAACTCGTTATAACCTCTTTGCTGTCATGTATTCATTGTTCTTTATTAATTAAATGCCAAAATTAATGTGAACCACATTATAGAGAGAAATCCTACAAAACAAGCTTTGTTTCAGTTTACCTCTGGGAGAAAAGATCTCTGTAGGGACTTCCATGCTGGAGTGCTATCCCATATCCTTTGCTGCTGATGCTGTTTCCAATGACTGTCACAGAGCATTCATCATCTGTCAGTGCAGCATATTCCACCACTGTCACATCCCACAGGAAAGCATAATTTCCTTTCTTTGCCTGTAAACACAGCATGAACACAACACAGTCTAAATTAAACTGCATTTCCAGGTAGGACAAAACCCAAGCCAGCAAACAAATCTAGATCTTGTCATTATTCCTTGGTGGTATTTCACTAGGTCACAGTTTATCTGTAAACCTTCAATATCTGAATACATTTCTAACACTCTTCCCCTCCCAGCAGGACCTCAGCTACTTCAAACCTTGCTAAAATATCTTCCTTTTTTTAGTAGGAATACATGGGATAACACAGCCAACTATATGTGTAGGTGAGGTTTATGTAACAGGTTATTAACTACAAATGAAAGCTATTGCTTTAGATGATGAAATTTGATGCATGTTTTGTAGGAGACATGGAATGTGACTGGTTCCAGGCATTCATCTAACAAGACTGGCATAGTACGAGCATTAAGTGATGTTTTCTAGTCATCACAGTCACCAAAATTGTAACTTTGCAGCTTTGCTCACATAAACACTTAAATAAACAAATTTCCCTTCCAAATAAACACAAGCCTTTTGAGAGCTATGCTAGTCCTGTAACAAAAGGCATGTACTGAGCTTAAAGAGTTCCCTCTTTTCTTCACAGCGAAGAAGATTCACAAGCATCTACTATTATCTCAGTTTTGGCATAAAGATGGTTTTATTTTAGCACACAGCCATGCAGATATCCTTAAACATCAGCCCTAATTGGGACTGAAACCAGTGCCTGCACACAGTGTATATAATGAATGTAAATCACCTTACTTAACACAAGATGTAAGAAAACATACATGGATAGGAACTCAGTAAAGTAAAATAAAATATGATTTTGTGGTTAAAGTAACCACTGGTTGCCTAATATATTTAAGTAGCTGAAGTCCTGTATATATTTCTTTATGGCAACTCATTCACAAAGCTCCCCTAGCAAATGGCTACAGCTCTGACACAGAATTAGTTCATCCTTCTGCACACTTTCAATTTTTGTGTAAGCTCAGTTTTGAATTCATGTAAAAGTTTGTAAGACTCCATCAGATATTTCATTACACTGGATTCCTCAGTTGAGCAAATAAGATAATTTACTTCACCACAGTTTGATATAAACAGTCCCTCACAGTTGCTTACACATGACAATAAATCAAATGACTGAGGTATCTTCTAGTAGGCAGAATTCAGGAAAACAAAGATTATGTTGCCTGGACTTTCTGTAAGCTACTTGCTGCAATTCACCTCTTTTCCCTGCTTCCCTTTAACCTGCATTAAGGCAAAGATCCACAAATTCATTTGCTTCTGGGTTAAAACAGAGTAGAAATGTTATATCCTCCTTCTTTGGTAAGGTTTGAATGAATCTGTGCACTGAACCCTTGGAAAATGTTATTTTTCTAAGGGCATGCCACTATTGTCAGTTTATGCCGCCTTTCTCCTTTGCCATCTCCCCGGTCAGTTCAGGGTAAGAAGTCTGCTCTTCCTGTGAGGGGTTTCAACAATTCACATTTCACACCTCCTCCCTGGTTAGGGACCAGAGGCAATGGCCACCAGTCCCACAAGTGTTTCTGGCAGGGAAGGACCACCAGAGGCCCTGGGTGTGCACTTCATCAGGCACATTGTGTTCCATGGTAAATAATACGTAGGATTTTGCTACCTATGACAGGAAACTGTCAGCATTAAAAATATGTCTTCATGGGACCAAAACTGGCAGCACTTGTTATTGTACACAGAATTTATTCAAAATCCATGGTACTAGAGAACAAAAGTAGTGCCGGATGGATATACAGAAATTAGACCCCCAGGAAAAATTTTGCCTAAGCCACTGTGGTAAAATGTGTCTTACATTTCTCTGGGTATTTTTTTAAAGAGCTGTATCTATCAATTGTTCTTTCAAAACTGGTCAGTAAACCATCCTTTCAAGTTTGCAATTTAGAAAAGAACACTGACAATACAATACATTCCTTACCTATCTCTTAGTAATACTTGAGGAACACAGTGTTCCTCAGATATTCAACTTCCACTACAATGCACTGGCTAAAGAGAAAAACCACATTATTGATTCTACATTTCAAGCCTCACTTTTCTGTATGTTATTTCATATACAAAAGCTTTGTACACTGACTTTCAATGCTGGAGAGCAGATCTTTTGTAAAGGTCTACTTCTCTTGCGTTTATAGTGTTGCTAGCCTAAATTACATCCTGCAACTGTAAATGGTCAATAAACCAAGTCTGCCAGATCTCTTCATATTTATTTTACTTTTTTTTAATGACATAAATCATTCTATCCAATGTTATCAACTGTAGGGCATTATTTCTCTGACAGCCTGATCATTTTAGCATAAACAGGAATCTGACTTTTAAACCCTTTGTTGTGCACACATCTCAACTCTCAGAAATCCTGGCTGCAAGACTGCATGCCCTCTCTGATGGCCAAAACCAGAATCTCCACAGATCCCTTTTCCCTAAGGGAACACTTATTCCTTTTCAGACTCCTTCCACTTGTGAAATTTTCTTCTCTGAAGAGTGGAGACCTCATACTATTTGTGCGTTCATTGTGTGGAAAGTTTTCTTATAACAAAATGTTTAGTTGCTGTCTAAATTCAGCATCCTTCACTTCCCTCTTAATATCTGTTGTGACAGCTAAGCAGTATTATTTGTTCAATTTAAGGAAAAGCTGTCAAACTTTGAAAAACATATGTACAAGACACATAACTGCACGCATACATGTGTGTCTGAAGTACGCTGGCTTTTTATATACCTTCACTAGGCAAGCAGTAAAAGCCAAATAAAGTCAAATTGACATTTATTTTCAATGAAAAATCAACCCCAAATTTTAAAGGTAGTTTAAACTGTCTTTTTTTTTTTTCCTTAATGAAAGACTGCCTGTGTGCGTATGTGCGTGCCCCTTAACTTCCAGGCCATCAGGACAGGAAGACTGGCAGAAGGGCCTGTGGCAAACACCAGGTGAGAATAGGTAAGATAGCTTGAATAAAAAATGACTGAAATGAAACACAGAAAAATTAGCTCAAATTTATACTTTAGTTTTCTAGTTGTACTTCATATTTTGCTCCTTTGCTATGGCCTTACTGTGACTGTCAGCATACAGGCATGCTGCAGAACAAAACAAAAATCACTTGGTTAAACTTTCAAAAACCTCTTTATCAGAAAGTCAGCCAAAGCAGCACTCATTTATTCCACCCAGGTAGAACAACTACTTTGGCTCACACCAAGGACACCAGATTTATCTGTGGTTTAAGAGATTTAAGAAACAGATTTAAGAAAAAAGAACCCTCTGGGCAAAACTTATATTAAAAAAAAATTTCTTCTTCACAACCCTAAAAATTTAAAAGGCCAAAGAAGATTGCAAGGACCACAAAGAAAATAATACTCCAGGAAAGCAGTAAACAATCCCATAATGTCACTCTTCTGTGTAGATGGAGATAGAAGGATATTGTTCAAAAGGGCCTGGCTTACTGATGGTTAAATGATGTTGCTTCAAAGAAAGCACAATAAGAAATAATAATAATAACATGAAAAAAATTGATTCCAGATTAATCACGGGTATAGCTGTGATTTTTTCTGAAACTTATGAAGAAGCTATCATACTAAAGACAGAAGTGCCAGAACAATGCAAAATTCATCATTAATTTAGTGCCAGAACAGAGTGTCACTGTAGCTGATCCCATTATAGGGCTGGTACCACAGAAATATCAAAAAGTGACCTTTACATTGGCATTAGTGGAGTAGTTCAAAAACATGCTTGGATAACATTTATTATCCATAAAAAAGTGCTTTAAGAGAAGCAACACAGATCTAATAAAAAGAAAAACATACCATTTAATCCTGTTGAAATGTTTCAAACATTAAAATAATTAAGGAACCACTACAGGATACAAAAGATTCAGGTTTAAGGAAGCATGTGCTTTTTCTTCAAAGGCTTATGGGTCAAGAAATGGAGAAATTTATGAAGCTCCATGAAAGCATACAGATGAGCAACCACAATTCACAATATAAAATTCATTGTGGACAATACATTATTGGAAAAAATAGTTTTTAAAAAATCATATTAAATGAACTTTTAAATAACTTCTACTCTCAGAGTAAGAAGAAAGAGGTGACTGTTCAAGAAGATTGCTCTGATTTAATGCTTAATGATCATTAAGGAAGCAAAAAAGAGAAGGAATAAATTCTTACTGTGCCATTGCCTAAATCAATGATGCATTCTCGTTTTGTGCTCTACTTGGTTTTGATTGCTTTTGATCAAAAGTGATACACAGGAAGAAAAGAAAGGATTCTGAGAAATTCTGGCACCAAATTGATTGGGCAGGGGAGCAAACAATCTCAACCAAAGCAGGGCATTATAAAATGCAACAATTAGAGTTTAATTCTCCTATCTGTATATGTAGCAGATGCAGGATTACATGGGGATCATATTATTTCATTCTTTCAAAGCAAAAATGGGTGCTCTCAAAGGAAATAAAACCCACAGGTTATGTATGTTGGTATAATCAATAATTATCCTGAATAACAGATTGTCACTGGATGTTATGCAAACAGTTCACTGAGATCCTGACTGTAGCCTGACCCAGGAAGAAATTTTCCTGTGGCAGTGTTAGTCAATCCTCACCTGTGACAATCCCAGACAGCTCAAAGTGGAAAACCAGCATTTTGTATGGACTGGTGGTTTGTGTGATTTCTACTCCTGGGCTATGCAGAGACACTGGTGAATAGAAGGTTTTCCATCTTCAACGACCGCTTCCAGCTATCTTGGGAGTACAGCAAAAGCAACTTTCCCCCCACCACCCTCGGCTCTCAGATGTTCTCCCTGTCACTTATGTGACATTGAAGTGCATTCCTGCCTTTTCCATGGCTCTCCCAGCGCTGCAAAAGCTGTGCCTTGCCCGTGGGAAGTGGTCACTTGTTGCTACAGGGACCCTGCTGTGTCTGAAGAGAGACCTCTGCCATGGCAACCAAGCGCCACGAAAACTCGCAGGACTTTCTTCCACTGCCACCCTTTTGTTTCTAGACAGTCCAAGGGAGTAGGAAAATGTCCGTGAAATGGAGAAAGGTAAATGGAATAGGGACAAACACCTGAAATCCCTGTCTGTGGCATAAATAACCAACATTTCCTCTTTTGCACTGAAGTGGCATTGCTTTGTTTGTAACTGCAGCCGAACTGCGATACTGTCTGAAGAAAATGGAAAGGAGAAGGAAGGAAGAATAGTAGTGATTTTTAAATTTTTTTTTGCATTGCGTTAGGCAAGTCCTCATTCAGAAAAATGTTTTATGGATCTTTTTATGCTAGAGAGATTTAGAGTTCCCATTTCCTATGAAACAGATTTGTAAGGCACATTTACATCTCTTACATGCAGGACTACGTGTTTATGGATGGAAACTCTCATTTCCTTGGCTGACATCAATTCTCCTTTAGAAAAAACCCAGAATGTCTAGCTGTAATACTCGACATGGAAAACTTGTCTGTTTATTCAGAGAGCTCAATGAGATAGGAAGAGTGACACTTAAACTATAAACACAATAGTTTAGTTGACAATGTTATTAAATATTAATCCCAATTTATGTAGGTGTCTAATCAAATAGCGGCCTCGGTCACCTTTGGGGACTGAAGTAAAATTTAGTTGTTGACATTAATTGAATGAGCTGATCTAGTTATATAAAAATCACCCTACAACATTGAAATCAAACTTAGTATGAAAAGTTATTATCACAGAGATAGGATGGAACTGCCAGCTCCATACAGACAATATAATTGGTATTCTCAACTGCCTGCCAATCTACAGTTACATTTCTGGCTTAGCAAATGTAGCTATTATAAATGGCAGCATGCACTAGGCTTACAGAATAAGAGTATTTACAATTTCATAGATAAAGAGCATCCACTGCAATAAGAATGTTATAAAAGAAAAAAGAAAAGTAAAATATTGTACATTTACCTAAGGTAAATTGTTTTATTATTGGCTTAAATGCTAGGGTACATAGAAAAGTACTTAATGTGTCTATTTCTCCTCTAAATGCTACCAAAACATCTCAAAATGCAGGTGTCATCTTCATAAAGTGTTGAGCAGATAAAAAAAAAAAATCAACCACTGCTTTGCTATTGCCAGAGCTCTGCCTTGTCCTAAGGAAGAGAAGCTTTTGGAGCTGAGGGCAGAGGGCTTTAGGAAAGCTCAGCTGAGAGATGGTGAGAGATGGGCAAAAAGGCAGGGTAAGCCCAAACTTTTGACTGAATACTCCTATGCTAAGACACAAGAGTGTCCGTATAAAGATTTTGTCCAAAAGTCGAGCAAAGAGTTGGGAATCTTTTGCTAAAGGAGTTTGAAATGGGAAATGGGATGACTTGTGTTACTGTGTTCACCCTCTTTATGACACTGTAAAAACTAGTAGATTTTGGATACCTTCCCTCTAACTGTTCAGAAAAAGTTTCAAAAATTCAAAGTGGAAAAGGAAACACAAGCCAAAACCATTTTACTATTTCCCACATACAGAAACATAAAGAACTAGTAAATCGGTGTGTCACTGACAAGAGTGTCTCTGTTCCAACATTCACTGTGTTAATAACAGCTGTTAGCTTGTTTTATGAAAAAAATCAATTGACAGATAAAGAGGACACTTTTCACTAAAGGAGCAGCACATCAAGGCTTTCAGCATGTCTGCATCCCTTCTGCTGTAATGTACTCCTGGACATGTGTTTGATGTAAGGGACTGTTTGGTTTTGTTGAGATTCAAGATGGGGAGAGGCAGCTGTGAGAGAGAAAGAGTTGTGGGCATTTGTAATGGCCAATACTCTTTATCACAGGACTCAGAACAAAGATGCAGCATCCTAAGCTGTTATACACCAGCCCTTGAATCCCACATCTATGCTCTGCTCCACAAAAAAATATGTGTAGTTTTATCTGAGAGAAATAAGGTTTTGGTAAAACACACTGTCATGTGAATGCATTTTTCAAAGTCTGGAATAAACAAAGGAAAATTCTGCACTAAATTTCTGTTTTAAGAGAAATGAGTATACATTCTGTGAATCCCTTGATTCTTACTCATAGTTTCAGTCACAAACTCAAAAAAAAAAAAAAAAGGAAACTCAAATGAGCAAAGGACCAGAGTCAGTACTGGATAATGTAAAGAACTACCTTTGAAAAGGCATTATCACAACTCCCAAGAAATTGAGAAACCTTATGACCAGATCCAAAGGAGGACTTACATACTGAAGACTTATGCAGAGCTAAAGTACTTACATTCAGGACCATGACACCAAAATATGACTCTTACCTGCCACTGAGGTACTAAAAGGAACTTTACATAGGAATTGAGGGGGGTTTTAAATAACTGTAATTTCTTTCCTGTGACTTAACATTAATTCCATAGGAACAACATTGATACAGAAATTAAATGAAAACCCCTGTGATCCAGTCTTACCTTCCTGATGCCTTCAGAAGGGTTTGATACGCAATTATCTGCCCCATTATTCTTACTGATAGTCCTCCACAGTTCAGCAAATGTGTTATCCTGCTCCAAAGGGTTGGTCCCTTTTGCTTTAAAGTATTCATACACTGCTGAATCCCTGACAGTACCATAAGATATATCCATTTGTTTGGACAGATCCTGAAATGTTCTGAAATTCAAGCAATATTGAGAAATTAGTATTATGTAGTACATCAGCAAGATTTCATTAATTAAGTGGCTTCTTCCTATGTCTGTCATTAGTCAGAAAGCACTTACCCTCAGCAAGTAACATTTCCATATTTCATTCCTCATCACAAAAGAAAACCAAGGAGTTATTTAATTGTACTGAGATCATATAATTTTAACTACATCCAAGCTCTGTTTCATGCCAGTGAAGATTTTTTTTCTTTTTTCTTTTT
>VZRN01004407.1:402786-425743 GCA_013397935.1 Dasyornis broadbenti
TTTTTTTTTTGACAGATAACGTTCATGTTAAATATGCTGCCAAGATTGCACAAGAATATAATGCGATAAGGACTTACCTGAACGCAGGAAAAACTCAGATTATAAACATAAACTTCCAGCCCCATCAATTTCACCAGAAATACCTTGCAGAATTCAGTGGAATTAGTTTGCAGTTATACCAATGCTCCATCTACTCCAAATCAATATGACTGTTTTAAACAAACAAATAAAATCTTACTTTCAATTTCCACTAAGTCTCTCTTGCTCTCTCTTTTCACAGCCTCTGGTAAAACAGGCATTTTTCATTCACACAGAGGCCTAACTTTCATTTACTCATCATATACCACTCTGGAAGTGTAAATGGGCCTCACCCTGAGTGGCTGTGAATGCACAATTTATTTTCAAATTGTACAGAATGTAATTCACTCCTGTTTTACAGCCTTTTCTGCACCAAAAGGTGTAAATCACTGCCTGCATCAACAAAAACTAGCCCAAGCTTTAAAACATTTAAGGTGGCATTACTGCCATCAGAAGCAGCATCCTGGCTGTTTTCCCCCTCTCAGACGTTCCTTCCCATTTCTGTACCTTCTTCCTTTGCCCTCAAGGATCGCTTCTGTGTGGTGCCACCATTTTTCCATCTGAGCATATGAATATACAAATACACATTTGACCATCGACCGCCACACGCAACAGCAGGGACCAAACTGGATCTCATAAATAATGGCTTATTTTCTGCTTTATAAATGTGTGACTTCACATACTAACAACATGCTTCTGATACGACCAACTCACACTGCTTGACATCAGTTAAACTAAAGAGACTCTCCCTGCCTCGTCTCTACCCCCCGGCCCGTTTATTTTTCCCAAAAACAATCTTTCATAAACAAGAATTTCCTGATCGATAGATCTGAAAGGCCCGCTCTCACCACCTCCCCCACACCTCCAGTTCCTGGAGCGACAAAAGCAGAACATTTTGGCTTGCAGCTGGTGTGGATTTCTTCACAGTGCTCCTGAGGAGCTTCCCTTGGCCCATGAGCCAAAGCTGTTTTCCGCATCTGAGGACTTGTCACAGACAATATTTTTCTGCCACCCTCTTCCCTGTTTCACTGGGGAGATGCCACTGCTGACACCTCACATGCCTGTAGGATTTCCTGCTACACTATTTAAAGCAAAACAATCTAGGCCTATACACAATACCATATAAAAATATGTAGAAAGCTCTTCCCTCTTCTCCCTCACATCACCCCCAGGCCTCCCAACTTCAGCTGCAAAAGGTGCCCGTGCCCTTTTCTGGGGCTCCTGGTGTGGGAGCCCTGTCCCCAGGCTGCAGCTCCACAGGGCTGCCTCTCAGCACACCCCCCAGCCCAAACTCTTCAAACTCACAAGCGGCTTCAAACAGTTTAAGTGGTTTAAGTTCTTAAATTGTGTTAAGGACTTTTTATCATTTTAAGCTGTTAAGCAGCTTTAAGTAAGACTGTGTGAACAGTTTCTCTCTATATACATTGCACACTTGTGGATTTGGGCTAACTCTAGGAGTTCCATCAAACCCCAAACCTCCTGATATTTCCCTAGCTCTGTATACGGCAATTGATAAAGTACAAAACAAACATCCTGGAGGCTGTTGGAAATTCAAAATGAAAATGAAAAATGAAATTAAAAATGGGAGACTCTGTTCAGATTTTATTTCTGTCATTAACAATCCTGGAAGGTCTATTCTGCCCCCCTAAATCTTTCATGTACATTCTATGGAAACGTTTTTCCTCCAGTCTTGATCTACAAGATTACATGCTGTATTTAGTTCTGTCTTTATTTTTTAAACAAAATTTCATCATATCCCAGGGAATTGTTTACATCCCGGGAATGGATGATTTGGCTATTAAAAGACACATTTCTGCCTATAGGGCAAAGATACATACTCAATATACACAGGAGGGTTTTCTGTGTGTAAACTTTTCACTCCAGGTTTAGCGTAGAGATTTTGGCGTGTGTGGGAAAGCATGTTTGGTACAAGCACAGTAGCAGAAATATGTTTAACTAATACACTTTAGCACAGCTTTCAGCTGGTAATAACTTTACAAATGCCTACTGCTCATACTGCTATTCTGTTTGAAAGTTTGAACATGAGAGTTTGAACAGTTAAAAAATAATTAAACATCCAATTTTAATATTATCAGTATTTTTTGTTTTCCTCTATTGCTATGGAAGCTTTTACTCAGAAATATGTATTTTGTTTTAGCTAAATTGCACTTTATTGACAATCAGTATTTTTATTTTAGCTAAATTACACTTTATTGACAATCAGTACTGCACAAAAGCACAGTACATGTTGCTTTACGAGCAGCACAGTTTGTTCAATTCTCTAAGCATCACAGGGCAGAGTGAGCAAATCTGGGGTTTGAATCAAGTGCTTGCAATAAACAGACAAATGTGCAGGTGGCAGGGAGGGAAGCACAGCCTTTGCCGGGGTGTAGGGAGTAGGGTAACGACCCCTTTCGCTGGAAGCATTTCCTTGGAACAGAAAATGTGGAGTATTGTGTATCCTAAGGATTTCTTGTAGAACACTATAATGCATCTTTGATATAAGAACAGCCACTGATACAGGAAATTCTCCATGCTGCACCACCGCTAGAAATATCCTGTGAGATACACAGATGGTCACCAGAGGATACAGTAAGGGGCACAGGAGGTAACCAAGCTCACAAGTGGTTCCTGTAGCATAAATTCAGAAAGATGGGGACTGTTAGAGTGAGAAAATAACCTGATACCTTTACCAAATGGACTATGTAGCCAAAAACCTATCCCAGAAATTATCCTGACAGGGAGTGGTCTCAACCACAGTTCTTACTCTGTATAAAATAATATCTCTGTGCTGTATTTCTGCACTGAAAGTGGAGGTGATGCTCAACACCTCCAAGGCTAGAGAATTGGTCAAAAGATTTGGCGTGGTGGGTATGGGCACATACATAAATGATACTGAACGGAGAGGAATATCTCCTGCTTTTACAGGGTGGAGTAAGATAATCACAAGGGCAGGTCTTAAACACTGATTTTAACTCCCTCAGATTTGCCTTTGCCAGACAAAATCATTCACTGCTACATTTCAGATACTGGCTGCATCTTACAATTTTGTCATTCTCTAAAGGCAGCTGCTGTCATTGTTCTTAAGCTTTATTTCCACAACTAGCTCTTAGCTGGACCCATCTCCTTTAGCCACTCAAATTCTTGTCTCACTTTCCTATGGAAAAGATTTCATGCATTTAATATACAAAATTATTTGCAACAAAAATGTGCAGCATAGGAGGAAGCCCCATTAACCTTACCACCTCAGTTATTGGATCTCACAAGCCTTTAAAGGCTCTTTGTAGGTGTGATTAAAGATAAAGCCAGTAAAGCAGAAAAAGCCAATGTTGTTCACTTAGAGTTACAGGAGCACAACTTCAATTTGTAGATAAATACATCCACCATGTGATTGCTATAATTGACAAGTACATGTAAACCAATTGATTTAAGTAAATGTATCTGCAGCCAACCTAAAGAAAAATGTTGTCTTTTAAACCTGTATTACCAGCCAAAATATTTAATGCCCATATTTATGCTTGGGAGATGAATGCAATAATTGATACGTATTCCCAGTGGAATTGCAATTACTTCACGCAGAGTCAGCTGAAAACTGGGCTCTCTGCTTGTTTTGTTTTTAAGAAACTTATTGACATAAAACAAATGCTGCAGAAAACAGAGACAGGCACTAGCTGTATTAGCATTTACAATTAGACCACTAGAAGCAATTGCCAGAATACCAGTACTGGTTAAGATACACCTTTTGGAGATGTTTTCTTACTTGTAAAAGCCTCATGCAGCTGTAGATACATAGACTAAAAATACACTGCCAGTATGGGTTTCTTTTACTCTGTTACTGCTACATGCCCAAGACTTCTGGATGAATAGTAAGTGACAGACTAAACTTGACACCAGGTGCTTTGAGGTAACTGCAGATCAATTAACTCAACTAGAGAAACTTGGATCATCTGCTGTGATCAAAGTATTTTTCAAAAGAAAAACAGGTTCCTGTCATTTCAAAAAAAAAAAAAAAAAGGGTATTTTTTTTTAAACCCTTAGAGTTTTGCTCAATGCAGCATAGCATTCTAGGTGATGGCTGTCATCAAGATAAAGTGTCCTAGAGATGATGAGACTTTTTAAAATGCTCTTCCTAAATGAAGCCTTAAAAATGGATACATAAAACGTATGGTACAAGTCCTAAACTTCTATTTTTAAATGCCTTGAGGCTAATTTATTTTCTTTTAAACCCTTTTTCTTCAAAAACTAGGAATTAATTACATCTACAGAATTAAATATAAGTGCAGTTCCTAAAAAGAACTGTTTTCTCCACACAGTATATGAAAGGGAAATATGTGTTTTATGTACTGGCAAAACAGTAAACCCAGTAAACTTCAAAGTAAAAATAGAAGTCTGTGAACTGATTTGACAAGCTTCTACTACTATTGTAAGCCTAAGAAATACCTATGAGCTGAAACCTAGAATATAAAATCCTGTCTGAAAGGAGATGCATCGGATAAAGTTATACCCAGTAGAAAGCAATGAGTTGAAAGAGAATTCTGCCTACTGTGAACTGCAGAAAAGTGCAGAATTTTGAGACATAAACTTGCTCAGAACTCCTCCCTCCAAGGAAAATTTTTCCATGACAATGAGGACAAATAAGAAAATGGTGTTAGTTGTTGTCAACCACATCAATCCACCCACTGAGACATGAACTTGGAAGCCAAGCAAGCCTTGCCAGATCAGATTTTTGTTTGTAGATGTCCCTGGTAAGAAAAGAGTCTGCAAAGCTGAATCAAGGTTGAAGTGGTACTGCAGGGGTACAGATAATGTCTACGTGAGCAGATCTTACCATTCAGAACCTCAGTCCTGATCTGAGTCCTGATTAATTTTTATACCCACTTACGAATCTTCAAGGCAAAGGATTTGAGCCTCAGTACATTGTTCATATATGAACAATCTTTGGAACTCCAGTTTTAAGTAAAATTTATGAGTGGGTAGGGTAAAGTTTGTCTTCAGACATCCAAAATTGAAATCAAACTTTCACATAAAGACATTCTCTAGAGCTAGTCTACCCAAGTTTAATAGTTTAACTGGTTGAAGAACTGGGGGAGAAAAATTCCCTCTGCTATGGATATAAAGTACCACTAGGGGATGATAGTCTCATTGACTCAGAGACTTGCATGAAGAGTTTCACTGTCTTGCTAAATGCAAGTTAAAAAAGCACAAGTCCACCAAACATGGAAGAGAATAGCAGTCAGTGTCTCTAAACATTAGTGCAACTGATATTTCATGAATCTTCAATTGTACAAGAAAGAGGAATATATTAGCTGAGCAATGAGGTAATATTAGAATTGACCTATCTTTAGCACCCACAAATATAAAAAGTAAATATACTTTAAAAATATTACTACATATTTTGGTGGATTTTCAATATTTGTTCCAGGTACATATAATAATGTTATCAGTGTGTGTTAAACTGGACATACATAAAATAAAAGATGGGCTACTTTAAAGATTCTTCTTAGTGGGGCCAATAAGACTGTGCAAGGTATTGTTAGAATGTCAGTAGCCTTAGGACAGAGTATTAAAATGAAAACAAGTTTATCTCCTCATCTTATAACCTTAGACTTCAGAAGAATTGGGTCCATGATTTTAATTTGGGCATCTCTGACTTTCTGAATAATCAGGCTGAGTTCTTAATCCTTAAATTGCCAACTTCTCTAAAGTGACATGATCAAATTCCACATTGTTCCATTTCACTTCAAGTCACTTCAAATTATCTTAATTCTGTCTCAGTGCAGTGATGTGCAGAGCAACAGGTTTCTTCATGAAATACTCTAAGCAAAATTTCAACTTTAACAGTAGAGGTGATCCAGTAGAGATCAGCAGCAGTACTTGCATGTTTAGTGTATGCTTTTCTGGTTCAAGTCCTTCACCAGAAAATATCTACTGTGTTATAGTTCATATAAAACCCCTTTTATCTGCTCTCCATGAAAAATACCATCCACTTTAAACACAAGCCTTAACAGAAAAAGCCTCATGGGAGTTTCTACAAGGGAAGCCGTAAGTATTGACAGATTAAACGGCACTGAATCAGTGGAGTTGCAGCCCTTCACACCAGGACTGAACCTTTCCAAATCACAGGAGGAGACAAACAGTGCAGATAGTTAGGGCTGTGTCTGCTCTTGTCCTCATCAGTGGGGCAGGAACAGCTGCTACACAGGATTTCAAAGAAGCAGGGACTTTCCTCTAGTGGCAAAACCAATCAATTGACATGTGTCACAGAACACGTTGCCATGTCAACCACCTACTCTTACTATAGTTAAAACAAATAGTGATTGAACGCCTCAGCAGGTAATGGCACTGCAGCAGCTTTTTTCATGATCATAATAGTCACTGCTGCCAGTGTGGTGACATCTCTGAGACTCTGATTGGATTGGGACTCACTGCCCTATATAGGTGCAACTAAAAGTAAAATGTAACAAATCTAACAGTTATTGGGAAAAGAAGCTAAAGCCAGCTTTATTCTGCCAGAGGAGGAAGGGATTTGCTACACATCCTGCCTGCCATGTGTGATGGCAACAGTCCTGGACCCGCCCGGTGTAGGATCAGGACTGTCTCTCTTCTGCCCCAAAGAAATTTCTTTGTAGGCTACCCAGCAGACTTAACAGGTCACCAGTACTGCTGAGATCAGTCAAACCTGTCATGCACGCAAAAGCACATGCTCAAAGTTTCCAGGATTGGAGATGACAATTCAAACAGTAAGAAAAACGAAAACTAAAATAGCCAAAGAATGCATACACAAAGTATTGAAAGTACTGAACTTATGCAGCCTCCAAAATTATTTCGTTTCTTTCAAATGACTTCCAGTAGCCTCTGTTCCTACATGCAAAGGGAAAGACAAGTGAACTAAACTAAACTGTTTTCTTAACTCCTGATACAGCACTGACTTCCCTGCAGATTGACTGTTTTTCACTGGGACTCTGTTCCTGCAGAGCTACTGCATGATTAAGTTTTAAAAGAAGGAACAAGTGGAATGGAGACCCACAGAAATGCAAAGACAGTCAAGCCATTAATAAATGTTACACTGTCATGTTTATGATTTAAGTAGTAATTAATTACTAGCTATACACACTGTATTGGCAAAATATTTGGAGGCTTTGTGTACTTTTTAAGAGTCTGAGATGCAGCAGAAATACATTCTATTACCAGTACTTGGAATTTCACTTCTTCTTTACTGATCTCAGAACAATCTGCAGTACTTTTGCTGAAGTCAAAGTGTGGAGGAGGTAGGACAAAATCCCATGCAAGTAGGCTGTATCCCATTGCTCACAGAACTTCTTAATACCTTCCAGCAGTTTATTTAGGAAACATGCCCATTTTCAAAAAAGGACTTAACGTTGTTTCTGGCTGTGAGACTCAAATCTGGATCCAAAAATCAAACTGGATTCTCATCATAATCAGTAAAACAGGTTCTTCTGTAAACAAAATTAGACCTCTGGGCTTTCCTATCCATTGCTATTCCTAAATTATGCCCTCAGGACCACCTCAGCAACTCCAATCATCTGCAGTGATCTGTGCGAGTGTGACTTGACTTGTCACTGGATCCTAAAAGTTCATTTTGCCTAGAGCTGACGCTGGCTCTGCTCCAGCATATAAAGAAATCTGTTAAACAGCTAGAAATAAGCTAAACATCTCCTGATTGCCAGTCCAGTGTTTCCAACTATACTTCCAACCCTTCTCCTCCAAACCTCCTCCAGGCAATAAAAGAGTAAGTCATTTAGATGGTTGATTTTTTCCATTAACTAGCATTCTTTTTTATTTTTGTGCTTATTTGTAGGTTTTTTTTTTTTTGCTTTCTGGATGTCCCATGTTTTCTGAGTTATTATCACATTGTAAAAAGATCATGATGGTCCTTACAGTAGAAGTTATGATTGTTTTGCTTGAAATGTTTTCAAAACCAAAAAACAGCATAATAGACAACTCCATTAACAGTGGTAGCAATGGACACTAGTTTCTGAGCATTTGCATCTCAACGCTGGATCCACTGGGGCCCCATACTTTGTGATCCCTGGATGAAGTTTCTCTCATGGCTGAGCATTCATCTGATGCCTAACTAAGGGAGTGAAGTCAGAAGGCAGGATTCCCCTTTTATTTACAAGGGCCGTTTACAAGGACCCCTCTTCACCACCCCATTTTTCCCTATTTCTAAAAAACTTAATAACTTTGACCCAGTTTGCCCACTGTGTTTGCAATTTAACAATGAAATGTATCAGACTGACAAAGAGACGCTCAGAGTGTCTAACACATTAGAGTCTTTTTTAAGATGCAGACACAGGTTTTCAAAATATGGAGCTTTAATTTGTATGCTCAGATCCACATTTAAACTGCTACATGACTGGGCAGATTTTCAGAACAGATCAAGGAAAGATTTGGCACAACAGCACATCTGTACAGCATTGGCAGATTCAGCTAAAAGGCTGGAAAGGGATTCAGAGCAGCTATGAGCAATTGCCGTTCATCCTGGAAATTCAGAATAATCAGTCCTGCTAAAATATCTGGGTAATCCTGGATGCTTTTATTCACACTCCATATTCCATACAACAGTGAGGAGGAAATTAAAATGCAAAGAAAAAGTGAAAAAATCTCAGGAGCATGTTTGGAAGAAAAAAATACTCCTGTTTGGACTACCTTTGAGCATTTTCTTGCTTTACTTTTAAACCACTTTTAAACCACCACTGTGGCCTTTCTCTGAGCAGCTCAAAGGGTTAACATGTTAATTAAAGCAAGGTATTCTACTCCTTAAATTATTAATTAAAATAAAAACTGCAGCTGGTGTTTAACGGCAACTCAGTCCCAACAGCAGGTTTTAGTCACTTCACCTAAATCAAACATATCATAAAATTGGCATGGAAATCATATTGTCTGAATCAAACACATCTGGCAACTGACACATGCTTTTACCTATAATGAAAATAACAAACTACCTATTATATATGCAGATGCACTTTAAATTGTTTGCTACGCTGATGTCTTCTACCACTCACATTCAGAAGCTAAAAATCCTAATGAAGATTAATGATTAAGATCGAGAGGGAAGAAATTGCTTTCTTCCTTTTCCACTGCTGTTCTAAGTACTGATAACGCTGCCATTCTGTTTTGCGCTCGGATGACAAAGAGTAGCTTTTTAATTAAATAGAGTGGGGAACAGATAAGCTTGGCATCTTGGTGCTGGCTTATAAAGTCTTTAGTCGGGGTTAGTGATACTTTATACAATGACTGTTAGGATATCATTAAAGTCCATGAAATCCCAGTGTGGAATAAGGTCCTACACAGCTCTTTATTAAGTTTTGATTTATCAGGAGCTGCTGCATGTCAGCAGTCTCATAGCTAGGGTGGAGGGGCTGGATGAATTTAGATCTGTCAAAGGGACAATATGATGTTGGAAAACAGCTTCACACCCTTCCCTTACCACAGGGAATAAAGCAGAAGCTATGGCTGTTGACAGAAAGAAGAGAAGAAAACAGAAGGGCTCTGAAGAGGCATCTTGATTGCTGGAGCATGTGCTGCTTACTCCTGGGAAATCAAAATATAGGGCTCTTCATTAATACTGAAAGCACATATAGCATTCATCAGTTATTATTGATGTCTAAAGTGCATGCATTACACATGCATATTTTAAAGTCTGGAGGCCCACTTGCCAGTTTCTCAGAGGACCCAGGCAGAGTGCACGGTGTATGGTGCCCTTCCCATCTCATCCTCATGTACAGAAAGGTAAACGGGAGGAGACCTTTCCCTGTTGTCCTCTGATTCTCCTCACCCTGAACACAAGTCTCCCTGAATACTGAAGCTCATAATAGAAAGCACCAAAAAGCACATCAAAAACAACTGGTTGTTCATTATATTGAGATTAATTAGTTTACTGGGTAGCCTAATTACATACCTTGAAATATGAGCTTAGAAATTGCATTATTGCTGTGTGTAAGAAACACAGTACTTAACATTCACCCTATTCTGACTGATGGTTTTTTATTCTTTTCTAGATAGACATGACTATTCATAAATCAATTAAATTAAATCAGTGGCACATTCTCTCGGTCTGCTTTTAATGGTTTAGAAGGCAAAAAACTCCAATGCATGCGATTACATTTCTTTTAATGTAACCAACTTTGTCAGCTGTAGCAAAACAGCTTTTCTGAGGCAACACCGTTCTCTCCCTCATCTCCAGATGAGTCTGGAAACACTCCTGTATTATTTTATAAAGGGGGCACATGTGCAGAAGAAGAGAACATTGCTCAGTATGGCAGATGAGCCCAGGAAATGGAAAGAATACATGCAAACCTTCTCTCAGCGACACAGCACTATTTCCAGAAAAGTTTTCTTTCTCTTCAGAAAATATTTTGCAACTTAAGAACTGAGAGGAAAGCACCTATGGCAATAAACAGTAGTATCTTAGCTCCCAAGGAAAATAAGAACCCCCAGTTCCTTTCTCCCCTAAACATCCATAACCTGCACCAATTGAAAATGTTTTGCTGGGCTTTTTTTTGTTTGATTGGTTTGTGGGTTTGTTTTTTTTGGGTTTTTTTTTTACATCATCGGGAATAGTTTCTAAATCTCTTTATAAAGATATTCAATTTTTAAAGCCTTTTCTTTAAATGGCAAGTTTACAGATTTCCACTTCATTGCAAGACGATCTATAAATATTTTAGAATGTATCAGAACAACTTTTTTTCAGCAGATGAAATACCATCCTATATATCAGTTGAGGTGTTAAGAGTGTCAGGTGTGAGAATGAATGACCTTCTATCATGGAGACATTTATGAGGGGAGTGGCTATTTTAGATCTGATAGATTTGAATGGAAATGTCAAAGAGAAAACTATCCAGTTTGAAACTGTTTACAGGATGTTGGAGCTCAATATCCTGAGGCAGAAGAAAACCCCAAACAAGATTAACAACATAAAAATAATACATTACAAAAGAACAGACTCAACAAACATCAAGAACTAGAGGAGAAAGTCTCTTGGGGTGTTGCTTTAAAGGATAAAGAATACAGAAGGGCTGGCAATTCCTGAAAGATACCATATCAAAGACACAGATGCAAACTATCTTAATATGAGGAACTATTAAATGAAATTATAAGAAGCTGCAAGAGCTTCTGCAAGAGCTCTTTCAGGACCTATAAAACTGAAAACATTACCTTTAAATTTTAAAGAGTAGTGCAACCATTTGACTATCTAAGCGTACATGCTATAAATGTATGGGAATTGTGCAAATGCATGAGAGAAAAAGAATCAAGAAGTAAAAATAAATCTTCCTCACAACACTAATAAATTTAGTTTGCATGATTTGTCACTACAGAAAGCCATTTGTGCTGTCCCTTGACTGAAGTTCCAGTGCCCAGAGCAGAAGATGGGAAAATGACCTTTGCTGTGGGTGAGGAAAACTGATGCTGAACAATCATGGCACAAGAACGACAGAACCACTGCTCACGTGGGGATGTTGGTGAGGAATCGTGCACGGTGAGAAGACAGGTTTTTCACATGAACAAATGAAGCAGTTCCCAAAGTATTTCAAGAGATTAGCAGAGCTGGAAGCCTACGTATGTCCTGTCTGAGCTGACAGTAATTAAAAAAGCCAGGTACAACTTATTCTTCTTACAAGCTTGTACAGTGACTTTCAACATCACCTCATGGTTTCGCTGGAATGAACTTACTGTGATTAAGTGTTTACCAACTACTGGTAGTTCTGTGAATACAATTTGTTCTGGGTCCAGTAACGCTCTCAGAGAGACCTTCTGGCAATTTGGAAACCTGTGCAGTAATATTCACTCTATTACCCTGTAACAGAACAACCTGCTTGACTTTTATAATAGGGCCCACTGTTACATTAATGACTCTAACGAGTACAGATAAATGATATAAAATACAAGTCATTTTACAGGACGTTTGGTTTGATTTGGTTTGGTTTCCAGGCAGCTGCTTCACTTCACAATGTCATTTAGATATATGCCTGAAAAAGTGGAAAAAAATCCCCACTGGCCAGCCTCTTTAATGGTTGTTCAAGACACAGAATCATTTCCAAGAAAGAATTCATGGTGAAGTTTTTTCTTCTTACTCTTGTTTTTTGTCTTTAGAGATGACGGATTGAGCAGTTAGGAGATGTCTGAAGCTTGAAGGCCATTTCTGTTTGATTTGCTATAGTAATAATTATTTTGCTTTTTTAATATCCTGCTATATTAGATCGCATTATCAGTTCATATAAGACATTAAATCAGCTTCTTTAGAGAAAAACAATATAAATGTAAGTATCCTATTGAGCAAAAATCTTCTATTACTGTGTTATGTATTGTTTATCCCTTAGGAATCAAATAGAAAATATAACCTGACAAAATAAGTCATAGGTACGACCCCTATAATAAAAAGAAACCTCATCCTACAACAAGGAAGGTGTAAGTCAGGGGCCAGTGGGATTTAATGCATGCAGAAAGTGTCCAGCTGCTCTGTGGACAGCCAGGGAATAACCTACATTAATATGAGACAATCTGACCCAAAAGGCGACTCCATCCGAGCTGAGGAGAGACTGCATATCAAATATCAGATTTAAAGCAATTCTTGTACATTTTGATGGGCTGTCCTGAGGGCTGCTACTCTTGCTAGATTTTTGTCCTTTCAAAGCGAAATAAAATAAAAAAATAAAAAAAGATTTTATTACCTGCACAGATGGTAGATTTGCTAATGCTATATCGAAATAATTTTCTTCTCTAAACTGTGCATGCATCTGAATTTTAATGCTTCAGCCCACCTCAGTCACAGAACTTCTCAGTAACCAGAACAAATGAAGAGATGCTATGATACAGGTGTCATAAAAGTCAAGTTGGAGAGGTGTGGAATCACAAATCTCTTGGTTTGCCACTGATCTCCAATATACGTCACATTTTTTAATGGCAACCGGAGAGATGGAATGCAAGCTTGATTTTCAGCTGTGTGTTCTCATTTTTCTCAGAAAAATGTCCCTGGGAAATATTTGCACTTAGATGCTTGCCTGCTTGTTCAATTACAGGAGTAATTAGGATCCATTTTAAACCGTGGTTGAACGGCATATGCCAACATTCAGAAAGCTTTTCAAAAGGCTCCAGCCTCTGCGGCTTTCCCGGCAGCACCCACTGGGCAGCACCATCAATAGGAGAGAAATGAAAAGACAAACAATGGGAGTTGGAGCACTGGCAGCAGCCCAGTGCCTTGTCCTGAACACTGCCCAAAGGCAAATGCTGGCAAGCTCTGTCCCTGAGCACTGCTGCACTGAGCATTGCCCAGGAAATTTCACCCCTGTGCTCTAGACAGGGAATTTTCTGGAAAGGAAGAGAAGTTTTTAGTCCTTGTTCATTTGCTTGCATCTTTCTTACACTCTTTTTTAGCTTTCATTTTTATGGAGGGACTTAAGCTAGTTATTTAATGTTTGAAGCTTCTGCTCACAGGCCTTTAATAATAATCACAATAATTGTTTTTTATCATGCTCATTCATACATGCCTCCTGCCAATGTGCCTGAGGTGCTGCACAGACACTGCAAAACAGAGTACAAATTAAACATAACAAAAGAAAATCCAATGAAATTTTTAAAAAGTCGCATATGATATTAAAAAGGAAAAGGCTGTTTTCAAACGTGAGGAATTTCAAGACAAAATTGCTGTGAATACAGAGAGATTCCTGTGAGGTTCTTGCCACCAACCCTATCGAATCCACTTAACTACAGCAGATGAAATGTTTGTTCCCTTCCCTCTGGCTGGCGTCGTCCAAGTACTTTCCTCATTTTATTTTAAAATATTTTGAGATTGTTTCTGTTTTGTATGCAACCCAGAAAATCTATATTTTTTTGATACCTGCAGTGCTACTATAATATGGTCATTTATGGCCATCATCTTTAAAACAGCTAAACTGACAACATGCCATATAAGAAAATATTATTCCTGTGTTTTACAGAAAGAGAACCAAGGCAGAGAGGAAGCTAAACTTGCCAAGATCAAACAAAGCTTGTGGTAGAAAAATAATATGCACCCAAGTCTTCCAAATGCCAGCCTATCAGCTCTACTAAGCTTCACTAAATCTTCAGCTGTCACCAAAACACAAAAAATTGGGGGATTAAAATGCAAATAAGGAAATCCCAAATCATGAAACAACAGCTATGATCTTAAAGCAGATATATCATGCATTTGTATGCAGTCCATGAATGAATATAATACAGATGTCTCTCAAGGCATCCATAGTATGTGCAAATGTTAAGGATCAATTTGATAAAATCTTAAATTTAAACTTTCGAATTTGCAAATAGAATACCTTTTTCATGTCCTATTTTTGTTGCCTGATTCTTAACTTCTTGTCAGGCAAGCTCTCCTAAACCTGAGTTTCAGAATATATGTGCAGCTATTGAACTGTGTGTAGTCTGCTTGTTAACAAGAAATGAAGCTGGAATGTAAGTCACCGCTAATTAAACTCATAATTACGAATGGAAGGTCAGACAGCAGATCCAAGAGCTGTTTGAAAATGTAGCAAGACAAAAGAAAGAACAAACTCACATGTAATAGTTCTGCCTTACTTGGCAGAATGACCCATTAGAAGACTCCTCAGCTGCATACAGTACTGAAGGCAAATATTAGAATAATAAATGCAAATCATTTGGGTTTAAACGAGTTTGTCGAGGATTAGCAAAGGCTCTAAACATTACCTAGATTTCTTATTAAAAACAAAAATTGAGAATTGATCATTTACAGAATTAGAACATGGATCACAGCTTGCTAACCTGAGCTCCAAAGTAGTTGCCACCAGCGCATTTGCCTTCCCTTTTTTTAACTGAACTTGATAACATCTCACTCTTCTGCCCTTATGTGGCCAGGAAATCTGCTTGATGTTACACTGCCCTGCCTGTGAATCTCCACAAACGCAGAAATCCTGAGATAACCACGACATTGCCTTTGTTGCCAGGTTGGGAGGTGGGGCAGAGAGCAGATGAGAAGTGCAGGAGGTAATTTGGACAATGGGATTAGAGAAGCAGCATTAAAAGATCAGTGGGAAGCAGAAGTACCAACCGCTAGCAACTGAAAAAGTATGGGCAGCCAATTAATATTTCCTGCTAGTTTTGATCTCCTGAGGGGACAGAGGTTTTGATGTGGGTCTCAAACTCCACGTTTGGACCTTTCCCACCACCATTTCACACCAGGGTGAATGATGGGCACACAGGACACACAAGGAGCAAGGAAGCACATGCTGCCACGCCAGACCAGAAAGAAAGCCAGTTCCTCTTCTTGTTAGCACACTTCAGATGAAGCCCTTGAGGTTTTGGGAAAATCCAAGGATAAGAATAGTTTTTCTTTCCAAGTTAAGCATGTTTTTTATTTGGGATGTAGGCACCTGGACAAAAAATCCTGTTTGGGATTTATAAAATATGTGTCAGGAAACAAATACAGGTGGCAGATCAAAGCTGCTTTCTGCCATGCTTCCTACTCTGGGTATTTCACCTTTCCATGAGCCACAGGCAGCCTCTGAAATTCACAGCAGGGTGGAATAGCCTTGTGAGACTTGCCAATGCCAGATTAAAAAAAAAAAAAAAAACAAAACAAAACAAAAGTATTCCTTTATCAGCAGGCTTTCATCTGACATGATAATTCTCAAAATCTGCCTTCCAACAGTTCAGCTTCGCTTCAGTGAATGTCTCACCAAGCCCCTTCTAATAAATATTGTTTATGATTTCTATGACACACTTGTTTTGCAGTGAAATTGTGGAGGCAGTGATCACTGGGTTGATTGACACCTAGTTATTCAATAAAACAGGCTTCTATTTCACTAGTCACAGACCACACATGCCAAATTTGATACTGAAACAACTTCTATTAGGCCTTTTGGAGAGGGCTTGGGAAGAAAATCAGTCTTGTAATGAAAGTCTTAACTATGTTGCAGCTACTGCAGCACCATAATACTTATTTCTCTCCTGCTGGCAATTTGGAGGCAGCAGCACTGAACACCAGAGGACTTCTCTATGGAGGGAGAGATAACAGCACACATTTACTGAAAGGACGGGGGTTGTTTTCTCTTAACAATGGAAGTATACACAGATGGATTTGGTAGTTCTCAGCTGGTGAGCAAATATTCAGTCCTAGCTCCTTGTGCCTCTTTGGGTAGGAAAAATGGATTTCACATAAGTATTCCTTTCTGCGTTCACGAAAGAGAGACTGCAGGCAAGCTGAGCGGCAGAGGTAGGCAGAAATAGCCACTGCAAATCATATGATATGAAACCATTTAGATCTGGGAGCCACAGTGGCACAAGGCCACGATTAATTCATATAAGGCAGTAACTTACTTTCTCAGAAAAAATATTTGTTCTAAATCTGACAAATCATTTTATAAGCTGTTCCTCCTAAAGAGTGGGGACATGAAAATATATCCATCATATGGATGAAGGTTCAACAGAGTTTCCAGAGAACCTGTTTCCCTAGCCCATCTCCTCTCTCTGAAGGCACCTCAGGAATGATTTGGGTGCCTAAGCCACAGCATCCAGGACCACTTTTGACATCTCAGACAATATGAACAATGAGTATTGTGGCTGACAACACCTACTACAGACCCCTGCCCTTACAGCCAAGTAGGTGAAACACAGGCAGTGAAACTTCTGGCAACTTAAATTTCTTTTGGCATTTACATTTTGGCACCTGAATTACTCTGTTGATGTTTTCAAATCACAGTAGAGTTCTTTCTTACCTCTATATCTTCATCTTGAATAAGGAGATGTGATCAAAGAACCTAGAAAATGGCAGCTACCACTAGGTATGGAAAAGCACTTAATTACCATTCTCCAGCTGCCATCTCTAACTGTAGAAGAGTGCCTGAGTTCTACACTTGTGAAACAATCCTAAGTAGTTCCTTTACCCAAATAAGCTCTCTCCTTGAGATTTGTAGCAATGTCCTCGAAGTTTAATTAGAAGGGAATTAAAACCCCTTGTAAATGTTGTAACAGTTCAGACTCCAAGGCCTCCTCTAAAAATTCATGGTTCTGCTCTTAAACCTCTGTCTTTTTTTGGAGATTCCTCACATAATTACACTCAAACTTTTGTCCTCCTCTGAACTTTGCTGAGTTTTGGAAAGTGCTGATTAGACCAAACAGAAAATTTCTACTGCAATGAAAGAAATAGAACCTTCAGAAATTTTTAAGAATATCATTATTCAAGCTTTCTGGATAGCTATTTGTGTCTTGTTTTTCAAGAGCAATTTATTCACTGAGCTTAACCTTATTCCCAGTACATCCAGGCCTCATGCATAGTTTTATTCTATATGGTTTCTCATGTTATTTCCAGAAATTACTTGGAGTACTTATTTCTGTTACTGTTAAGACCCGTTTATTATGGCCAAACTAAGAGAAAGTGAATTTAAAACCAAAGTCTGTTATGGTTTTGGCCTGGTTTTGTCACTGTGATGATGATGCTATATCCATACGAAGAGTTACATTATCTGCAAGTACACATTGGCAAGCTAAAAATTGGAAAATCCGTTGAACTCGTTTAGAAGAAATGGACTTAAGTCCTTCTGTGCAGAAACCACTGAGAAGGCAAAAGCAGTTTTTTAAGTGCCAGCCTCATCTCAGTGACAATTCTTTTGTTTCAGGAAGTGAGCACAAACATTCAGTGCCAGTCTTCCCAACGCAATCCCAAATGAGAGCATGTGTCACCCTCTAACACCTGAAATCCTTGGCTCAGCACTTTCTAGGGGAGCCTGTGTTGCTCTGCCACCGCTCCACTTCATCACCACCAGATCAAACATGAAATATCAGGCTCCAACCTTTTCAGCACTGAGTGTGAAAGGCCAATGGCCCTCCCAGTATTCCACAGCAGTGTGAAAGTCAAATTTTGTCTGCATTTTCTGAGAAAAAATTGGAAACCTTTAGCCTTTGAATTTGCTGAAAAAAACCTCAGGTTACACACACACAAATTGCCACCAAACAACTAGCAGGACATGAAAGACCTCTCTTCTGGAAAAATACAGAATTAAAGTACCATTGTCCCCTCCATCGAAACTGCTTGGGGGCTGTTGGAGTGAAGGTAAAGGGGGGAGAGGAGAGAAAAACAGTGGCTGCAAATAAGGGGAGTATTTTATTAGAGAATTATCTCCTCCTTGCAAGAATGAGTGCTCAAATGGATAATACCTTCCTGTGAAATCCAGGTTTCCAGCTTCGTGCTAAGAAGAGGCTCTTACCTTATGGGATTATCCATCCTTGATACTGTGAGAAATGCTGCTAAATTCGCTGTGTAGGAAGAGCACACGATAAGGGTGAAGAGCCACCAGCTTCCCATTACAATGCGCATCGCCACAGAATTGACAGTGGATTCCCCCCCTACAAATAAACAGAGAAAAGGAGGGTCTCTCAGCAGCTTCCATTTACAATCACCCTCTGTGTGACCTGTTATGTTAAACTTTGTTGGAGTTCCTCTCTGCTTCCCCTCCAGTATGCCCTTTCACTGTGGGAAAACCACAGCTTCTGTTAAGACTGATAATTCACAAGTATTTTCTCCAGTCAACGTCTTGCCCCAAACAGTGTTCTAGAAAATCATCTTTCAAAATATTTCCCTTGAGAATTATTGAGGATCAAATCTAAAGAACATGCAAAATGTTCAAATAAAGAAAGATGAATGGTGAAGCACAACTAATATGCAGGAATTAAATCATTATAGTGTTCAGAATATAGTAATATTCTGTTTTCAATTACCCTTTTAGAATTGGAAAAAAAAGCCCCACAGAATTGCCTGATGGTTTGTGTGCTACCTTTGCTGTATTTAAATCTGCAAAGATGGAAGCATTAGTGTCATTACTTGTTACTCTTTACAAGATTTCAAATCATGTGAAGATTTCTTTCCCACAGTTATGCTTGAGCGTCGTTGGAGACTAAACCTTACCACAGAGCATTTCAGCATACATTTGTGCTGATGACATCTTACTGCACTAAAACCCATCAGGGCTGCCACCTTAATGAGAGGAGAGACCAAGATTCATAGCAATAGGACAGATTTTCCAACTGAAGCTTTATAAGTTTGCAATCACAATGAAAAAAAAATGTAGAAAAAAGTTAATAACTTACCCATATGCCAGCATGCAATACAACCTGCCTTCTAATGATAGAACTAACATTATAGATATGCCATGAAAACTGTGTGGGCAGAATTTGTAAATAATTAGTCGCGAAAGTAACTTTGTTAATGGCAGCAGTCCTACTGAATTCAGTAGGATTAGTCCTGTCTCTAGAGATTCCTGAGTGTAAAGTTAGTTACATACTCAGTTCAAACAACCAAGAGATGAACTGCCTCACATGAGTTCAAATACATATATATATATATATATATGTATATATATATATTTCTATTTATAAATTAAATTTAAATGTTTAAAAAGGTGTTTGTTTCAGAGCTGGAGCAGTGTTGCAATTCTGCACCAAGCAGCTCTGTAGTTTATTTCTAGTGTAACAATTTTCCCAAAGAGGAAATGCCTGCTAGTGCCTTTTCTGGGCTTGCTGAGAGACTGAAAAGGCATAAAAACAGACCTAAGCCCCCAAACTTGCCTACCTCTTCCCGCTTTTGAACACATGAGCTCCCATATGGGCCTTGTCTTTCACATTGAGCCCATTCTGGGCAGGACTGACCTGTCCCGAGCTGCTCCACCCAAGGCAGAGCTCTCTGGAGGCTGTCAGTGGTGCAGGCGGGAGGGTGAGTACCTTGCTGGACGAAGGCTCCGTACACGACCCAGATGGCGCTGTGCAGGGTGGAGGACACGGACGGGCTCGGCTGGGCCGCGTTCTGTGCCCTCACTGCCTGGATCCGGTTCAGCACAAAGATCAGGACCCCGACGATCGGGATGGCGGCGGCGATGCAGGCCCACACCGCGAAGTCGAAAGGAGCGAAGAGAGAGAAGATGTTGATCTTCTCCTCGGGCTTTTTGATTAGGATCCCCACGGAATAGTCCATGTAGCGCTTGCTGAAGTCCACGACGCTCTCCCGTTCGGGTGTTATCGTGATGGCTGAGATGGCCAGGTCTGCTCTCTGCAAGGCAAAGGCCGCACATCACATCGCTCCCTTCCACCAGCAGTTTGGCCAGCGTGAGCCTTAAGGAGAAACTTTTTAAGAGCAAAGTGACTCCGTGCATTTCTTTCTATAACTTAGAACATTTAGCTGCATTTATATAAATTGTCTAAAAGTAAAACCAGAATCACTTCCACCATTTAAACATTAGTTAATTGCACTGGTCTAAAGAAGAGTAATAAAACATAACCTGTCAAGGTATTCTTGAACAGAAAGCATGACTTTGATTTCTTTCTGGAAGAACGGCAGCTTATTTAACCTTTATCCCTCATTTGTTTTCCAAAGGAGGCCTAAAACTCCAAACCATATTAACCTGGTGCACTGTAAGCAATAAAGAAAGAAACACCATTTATTCAGCTTGCACATTTGAGAGCAGGGTGGGAAGAGCTGATGTTTGTTTTTCTCCCTGCAGAATTGCCAACTTTCCATATTCATGAAGAGATTTCATATGACAACTGGGGAGAAGATTTTGTTTGTTTTTTAAAATGAATAAAGTGATAGAAAAAGCTCATAACTGGAAGAATGCACAAAGGCAACTTTGTTCCTGAAGCTGCTTTGACTTCAACGTTTAAAACAAGTAGGTTTTGCAAGTAGATAATCCTTAAACAGTATGCACACTTGATAAAGGGTAAGATAGGAGTTAATAAATAAGATTCCCAAAGCTTTTGAAGAGCTTCAATTAGATTTTCAATATTATCTGTCTTAATAAAAAGAGTTCTCTTCAAAAAAACCCAAAATATACATTCCATTTCCTATCTCTAATTGTGTTGGGAATGTAAAGCAAATATTAGATGAGGGAGGTTTGCTTTGAAATCCTTTGGAGTCTGTGGAATAAATGGTAGCAGAAATACCATTTGAAAATACCATAATTGATACTTTATTGTTTCAAAGAAAGCAATTTCCAAAGAAATTTAACAGGATTTCTTACCTTATTTTTAAATCAATGAAATTCAAACAGTTTATGTCAATGCAAAATAAGTTAAAAATTCTTTATGTTCCCTAGCACCAAGCAAGAACATCCCATTATCACACACATTTGCTATTGCTTTAATTGCTTCTATATCTTCCTAAACATTTCCTTATGGATACTGGGCTGCCTGCTTACTAGATAATGAGAAAGCTTTCACTTTCAGTAATAACTCCACTGCAGAAGAGTAACCTTTCCTACAAAAAGCAGCAACATGGAATATTAATTCCTTTGATTCTTCTTGATTAATGCTTGTCCCATGTCAGATTGCAAGAACATGAACTAAATACACTCATTTCATTCTCTGGGAGATTCTAACCTACAAACTCTACCCATTTACTTAAATGGAGTTCAATTAACTTACTCCTGCATTTGCAGTACTGTAATTAAGAAAAGAAATTTGGTCCTCTCTGTTTTAAACGAATGAATAATCTTGAGACCAGTTTAAATTCTGATCCCCTGTTGCTGTGGCCACTTTTTTGTTTGGGAGTCAAACAATTGATCGTTATCAAACACATTGTCACAGAATGACAGAAATAAAGCCCCATCTACAAACACGTTTCAAAGACACAGTGATAAAAAACCAAAATAATAGTAACTAACATCTTCGGGAGAATATCTTATTTTTTCTCTATTTTCTATAGTCATTCCTTCACACACACATATGTGACCTCTATTCTTATAGCAATGTAAACACACAGATTTACACCGCTATAATTTATGTTGAGAGCAGCTGAAAGCAAATAAAACAAGAGACTCTCTAGTTCCTATCCCGTACACAGGGTCTTAAATTGCCGTTTATACCCCACTCAAACCATCCATAGCTCAGAAGCATTCTGCATGGGTGCCTTCATCCTAATTCATTCTCTTGTAATTTTATAAAATGCAGCTTCTTCTCTGTGTACCTTGTTAATGAGTTCTCCAATCATGCCGTTCCAGGAACTGTTTTGGAGCTGGTGTCCATACTTGCCATCAGGAGCTTGATAGATCTCGTACTTGAAGCCCAAATTCTTGGCCAGCGCGTCCAGGACATCAATGGAAAATCCTTTATATCGTTTTGGCTGCCCAAGAATGTTCTCTGCCACCATCACAAAAGGTTCTTCCTGAGAACAAAACAATATCTTAACTGACACTTGAAACAAGATTTTTAGTTTGCTTCTCTGAGCAAAAGGGTGTCTTCTGAGTTAATTCTGGACAACTTGGCACAGATTTTGAGACGCTCAACCTTCTGGGGCAAAAATTTTAGGTCATATGGGATACTGTGAAGCTTCCCAACCAGACACCACTGCCTCAGCACTTGAGGCCTATCCATGGCTCTTTTTTTTTCCATAGGTCTTGAGAAGAGGCAGAGACTATAGAGGAAATTCAGATTTAGAAGGCCATCTTTTACGTACAAGGCCTAACCTTTTATCCAGGAAACATACTGAAACTACAACCACTGCATTTTGTGAACATTTATGATTTTGAATATTCAGAGAATATCCTTAATGGGTACTGGTTTCTGGAGTATTGTAATATCAAAAGTGTGTTTTGGGACCAAGGAAATGCAGCATTTTGTGGTATGTTTTCTGCTGGGGATGGGTGTCCTGCTGTGCTGCAGGGGAATCCCAGGGATGTTGGTGGCACAGCCACTGCAGTTGGCTGCCTTTATACCCTGGTACTGTCACAGAAGGGATCAGCTCACATCTCACACCAGCAACAGAATAAATTGAGGAAAGAAAACTGGGGACTGGAGGGAGGGCATTCATGTACATAGACACTCTTAGGTACTGCCTATTTGTACCATGATTCAGAAAAAGAGAATTAAAAGCAAAAAAAAAAAA
>VZRN01004407.1:425788-453677 GCA_013397935.1 Dasyornis broadbenti
AAAAAAAAGAAGACATAATATTCTGCAATCTGCAGACCACAATATCTCAGCCAGGAATGCATTCAAGCCCTAATTTGCCCCTAATGCAGCACTTGGCTGACAGGAGCTCTTTACCGCTCCAGAGCCTAACAGACAGTAGTCCCAAAAGTGTAATGATTTTTTTGGAAAGATGACACCTTTCTAAAAGATATAGTTTATCTCAATGGGAATTTATGAGCTTGATGCAGGAAGCACTTGATTAAATTTTACAGCCTGCAGTGTACAAGAGCCAAGATTAGATTATCATAATTGGCCCATCTGATCTTAAAATCCATGAAATGTTGAAAACTGCCTATCCAAGCTGGAGCATGGTATCTGGAATGCACCCCTGTGCACTCAGGCCCTGTGCTGGTTCTATGCCTGGTAGGAACTACAATGCAGAAAAACAGCATAAGCAAACAAACAAATGCTCTGTATCACTGACAGTGCACAGCTTCACATAAAATAATAAAAGGCCATCATCTATCTTCCTGGCTTATATAACTGATCATCCAAAAATACAGAACTGGAAATGATAGGGGAAAACACTGCGGGAAGTGCCCAAAATACTCAGTCAGATCCTTTTTATTTTGAGCATTTTGTTTCCTGAACTCAGAAAGGATCATACCAAGACAGTCACCACTTTGAGTGTCACTCCTTGTAAGTCATTGCCCAGACGTCGCTCTTGGAGGCTGCCATTCAGTCCTTTCTCAGAGTCCCATGTTGCCAACTGGAACACAAAGTACAGAGAGTCTGAAGCACTGCCAGGCAGGAATCCTTCAGCTTTTACAAAATGTTTAAGAGCAGCTTGACCAAATCCAGAACTAACAGAGAGAGGTTGAGAGGTGTGTGGCTTTTTAAAATGTAGATCAGAATTAGTGAGATTCAGAGGACCAACATAAACAAGTATCTTGCCCAAATGTATTTTCATTGATGTGTGCAATATAAATGCTCTGTTATCTGTAGTATTTCTCATATTATTTCACTTAGTTCACTCTGACATTACAACTCTTTTCAGTAAGCTTATACTGCCTGAGAGTCCTCATCATTACCTGTGGTTGCACTAGCCCAGATTTCCCTCTCTGCTCAGATCCCTGTCTATTTTCAAACAATTCCCTATGTTTACCAAAGACCAACCTTTCTTCCTGCCAAACAATGTTTTTGATCACCTACAGTCATAAATTCTTGACATAGGTTCTACTGTGTCAAACTGTCTCAACTCTCAATTTCTTCAGCTCCTATCTTAAGTCCTATTTTCTGTGTTCTTGCCCTACTTCTACCTCATCTCTAAGACAGTAACAGCCTCTTGAGCTCCCAGGCTCCTGATGAGCAAGTATCTCATATCTACCACTACTTCATGCATCTACCACATGTCCCCAGATGAATGTTTGCAGGATATCTCCCTGGAACATTGTATCTAAATATTTTATTTTTCAATTAAATGTATCATTTTAAAAATCAATTTTACTGCATTTTCTGAAGAGAAATACAGTCCAATTCAATAGAACAGGTTCAATAGAAAAGTCAATCTTAAGTGACCTTTGGATTATTCAAATTAAATATGCTCCTGAGCAGCAGCAGTCAGACACTCTTTTTGCCTTCAAACAGAATCCACACTGTCATTTTGTTCAGAAGAGTCATAAATAGTATCGAGTAGAAACTGTTTTCTTCTTTTTTTTTCCAGCTCTACTCTTAAACGCCAATACTATGTTTGCATATTTGGAAGCAGTGCTGTTAGCTGAAGGCATGCCCTGTAGAAATTAAACACAGTCCAAGATCTGTGAAATATGGATTCCTCCTGCCAGAAGCTAATTTTCATGTAACAAGTCAAAATCTTCTTGGAAAGAACTTATTTCACCGAAAATGCCTATGGCTAGATGTCTTACATGATTTATTTCTATGACTTCAGTTTTATCCTAAAGCCTCACAAATCAAATCAACAAATAAAATGTGATGGAAGCGATCTGTATAGTTTTATTTTTGTTTTGTTGCACTAAGCTGATAAACAGGGAACTAGAAAAGAACAAGACATTCAGTGAATGTTCAACAACTATCACAACCGATGAAAATTATTCCATAGTCACTAAATCTTGAAAGCTGAGATGCAGGAGAGAAAAGACTTAAGGTACCCCTCCTTTTATCCAGATGACCTGGAGGATGGAGGAGGAGAATGAGTGAATAATATTCAGCTTTCTAATGACACTTCTGAAAGCTAAAATATCTCATGTTGAAAACTCTCCTCCTGTGATGTGAGTTTGGAGTGACAGATAAGCGTTTGCACATCAAGTGTCTGCAGCAACACAGGCAGATAAACACCTGTAGCCATGGTGTATTTTGAATTTGAATTTAGATGCTTGCTCTGATATATTTCAGATGTTCCTTAACCCTTCCTACTGCCAAACCAAATGGGTATCTTTCCTTTGACATAAATCAACATGGTTCAACACACTTCAGTGTGTTGTGTGATGACAACACAGATCAGTGTAGGTGTGTGTGTGTGGTATCTGTTGTGTCTCAAATCTGTAAAGAAAGCTTACTCTTTAAGCCGTATTCCCTTGCCCTAGGCAGTAAGCATATGATCAAGATTTTTGCTAAAATGGCTTGCAAAATCTACAGGTGATGATTAATAGTCATTAAAAATTGGGGAATGCAACACATTCAAGTTATTACTTCAGCACTGGTGGACTGACATATCAATTCCTTGTCAGACACACGCGCCTTTCAACATCTGATTTCACATTAGGGTCTTAGACTTCTTGAATACCCTATGCTTCACCTTCTGCACTGCCTCGAAGGGTTCAAAAAAATACTGGCGACAAGACAGCGCAACCCCCTGAGTTTATTGTTGTTTTTCAAAAGGAGCAGACAAAGATTCTTCTTTCATGCAGTAAGGGTAAGTGCAAGGAGAAGGGGCATATTTTGCTTCAGAACAGTACTCCAGAGTGTTCTCTATGACGGCACAAACCTCTCAGTCTCTTAAAAGCAAACTATACAGACAAAATTCATAAATGGAACATAAGGAAAACCGTTTCCGGAAGGGATTTTTCCTGTGCATCCTTGTGCTTTCAAACACATCATTTGTTTAGCACTGTGCCAATTTTATCTTCCACTCCTCGCAGACAGAATTTTGTTTATAGCACTGATGTATTTACAGATATGTATATCCATTTGTGACAGCTGACCTGTCAAGATCAGTGCCTGAGAAACTAATTTCCAGCAGAGTTACACACCATGAGTACTGCTGTTAAGGACATTAGAGTTTCATTCTTTGTAGAAATATGTACAAGTTTCCTACCAGAAGTCTGGAGCCAAAGGTTATAGCACAGCCAACAGCTGATAGGTGATAAAGGGCTTTTAGATCCGATTATGAGAAACAACTGCTTGCAAAATCAGCACTTGCAGGATGTGTTTAAAAAAAAATTTAAAAATCAATGGTCTCTGGAACATGTATTTAATGGCAGTCTGGGTGTGATTTTTTTGATTCTCAAGTTACCTGGTTTTGTGAGTTCAAGTTTTGAAATCAGCTCCTTTATGAAAGATTTTCAACTTAAAGCTTCCTAGCTTCTCTTTCTGAAACTGCCCTGTTGCTGGGAATCCTCTAGTTCTAGCCATACAGTAGAAGCTAAATCATCCAGTAAAGATTAAGCAGAGGAAACAAATGTGGAATTCAGACAAAAAGGCAATTTGTTGGAAAATTCTGACTCAAAACATGCTTCCAATTTTTATCAATATTGACTGCATTTTTAACCAGAACTGCAAGGAAAGGCTTGGAGAAACTCACAATTTTAACATTGTTTTCACCCTCCACAAGCAATGCAGGATGAAACAAAGACACTTACTCAACACACAAGCAAAACAAACGTCTGTCACAGGCTCAAACAAATGGAGATGCAAATTTTCCCAAACTACTAAAAACAAAGTAAATTCAGTTGAAAAAAGACATTAGCAAATAAAATGTTTAATGTTTCTATCACAGTATTGAATGTGATTATTATGTACATTATTTTAGTTTATGAGGCAGTAGTTACTGTCCTACATAATTATTAGGAATATTCTAACATTCCTACTCTAAAACAGAAGCTTATAGTCAATATAGGAATAAGATACTGGGTAAGATCACCAGATGAACTGATTTAAGATTTATTCTGTGCTCCAGCATAACTCAACCCTGTTTGCAGTGAAATACCAGCAAGTCATCTACACCCAGGTATACTATGCTTATATTTTGCATTTGTTTGTATTAAAGTCATATCTTGCTTCCAGACATTTGCAGCGTGACTGGAATACCCATGCACCCATAGCCACAGGGCCACTGGGAACTCCAAAACACATTAAAACTGAAGCAGAGGATTGTGAACCAAGGCTCAAATGGTACACAAACTCCAAGTCTTTTGGGTGAAAATTTTATTTCATCCTGTTCAATGCTCAAAATGCTCAGTTTGCCATTAAGGGGCCACATAAGGATTGCAGCTACATGATAAAAGGTCAGAGAAAGGCAGGGAGATGATGGACAGCTGCATAAAGTTACAAAAATGGAGGAGAGGGAAGGACTGCCACATCACTGCCCCTTCTGCAAGAGGACCCTGGCTTTATGTGCAGAACAGTGAAGGCCACATATGTGGCTGTTGATGCTATAATGGGCCTTTAAGAATAAAAGATCTTCAAGGAGAAGAAAGGAATTTTTTCCAATTTTAGTGCAAATTTAATTCTTTTGCAAATTTATGGTGCTATATCAATGATAATAAAATTTCTCCAGAAAATCACAGGAAGATGAGTATGAGGCAATAAGACCTAAAAATTAACAAGTCATTCCAGAAAACCTTGACTGCTTTTTCAATAGTACTGCAGAATTAATAGGTAGCTGAAATAAAGAGGACAATATGATTGTATCTGAATTTTAGTGTTATTTCATACAAGGTGTTATGAACCCTCACTTGGGGCAATTTGATTTTGTTTCCTGAATAAGGACAGTATCACATGATTTACAGATTAGCTTCTATGGAACAAGGAAGAATGATGTATCAAAATGAGGAGAAAAGTAAGCATATGATCAAGATTTTTGCTAAAATGGCTTGCAAAATCTACAGGTGATGATTAATAGTAATTTAAAAACGGGAAATGCAACATATGCAAGTCATTACTTCAGCACATCAAGGGAGAACAGGACAAGTGCTACTGTGATGGAGGATTCAGTTCATACAAAAAGAATGGAAGATGCAACTGTGAATATTTAAGATAATGATAACTGAGAAATGGGTAAATTAGAAACAAAACTAGATATAAGGCAACAGAACTACTGCTGTGAACTTCTGATATTCTACAGAGACCCTTTCACATGAAATACAAATAGTTTCCTAGAAACATTTATTCATTCTCAAATCAGACTTTTAAATGAGAAATAGATAAAAGGGCAGGGATTTTTTCAGTATTTCTAAGCAAAACAGTTTTTCAAGGGAAAGGCTTAGCACATCCAGGATATGAGGAAGTACATATATAAAGGAAAGCAAAGAACACTCGTGGTTCTTGAATTCACCAGAGATATCAGATCCAAACAATTGTTTCACATAATGCTGGATCCCAGCCAAAGGTGATTAGGATGCTTTTGTCCTATATGGAACAACTTCCTTCAGGTCCCAGAGTGCAAGGTTCAACCTGTGATCTCCCCAGTTTGCCGTTTCTCAGGTGAGTGGATTGATTGCCATCATTACAGCTGGTATAGGGGCATATTATCCACAAAGTTAAAAGGTATTGACATAGTCCTTTCGAAGAATGTCGTAACTCCTGAATACTTGGAAACCTCAGCGCTTTTCATCTCCAACAGAAAACTCCATTCTCCATTGCTGAAACAAAGCCATTCCTAGAGCTCTGCCAGGAAGAAATTCCATCAAAAATGCACGGGAGCAATTTGAGGTTCCAGCCCACAACCGTTAACTTCGCAAGCCTACGTAACACCACTGAGTCCCAAGAGCTACACTTCTATAAAGTTAATTGAGCATAGACCTAGAATAGAAAATAGAGAAAGTTCAAGAACGCTGAAGGAGGCATTTGAGTAGGAAAGAGCAATTGACCTGAACTGACATATCTAAGGAAGCAGATATACACCAGTGCTCGTCTGAGCAGCCAGCGAGACAAATGGCAAATGTTGAGGACTCAGATGCCACAAGAAATCTGCCCTTGAAGCAGCACAATGCCCTTCAACCCATGTGAGGGCTCACAAATTAACAGAGAAAAGCAACACAAAGTCACTACCATGTAGATAGTCCCATGAAACTCTGATTTAAAATTTAAGAAAACATATCTCCAATTATGCCAACAAAATGTACTTTGGCAAGAAGCTGCATAGTAACAAGCAGAAAGCTTGCACAAATTGGAAAAAAAAAAAAGAAATTAATTCAAACAGCTCAAAACCAATGAAAAATGCTAAAAATTATATTACATTGAAACAAAGTACAAATTAGTACCAGAAGCATATTTTTGCCGTGTAAGATCAATTACAGTATTTAACTGCTATTATCTAGAAAGTAACTAGAGTCTAGGATATAGAGGCTCTCTCTCCATGTCATTTACAATAATTCCTACATAATAGATAGGGAAAAACCTAGAGGGAAAAAACTACATTAGCTAAGCCAAAACTGTGGGGATAGTTTAGGAGGACAGAGGACTACCAGCAGAGGCTTTGGTAGAGGTATTTCAACATTAATGTTCTTATTCTCTAGAAGCTTGTGTATTTATTCAGTTCTTGCTCTACAAATTCTGTCATTCACTGCAGTTAACAGTTTTGACCCTACCTATCATAACTCAGCAGTGTCTTGCTCCACTATTTTTATGGTCCTTCTTTGCAGAGAATATCAAATATTTTGATGTGAGAGGAAAAGTTTTCCCTTATGTTTTTCATTAGCCAAAGACCAATTCAATTAAATGTAATGACCATACTATTAAAAGCCAACTATTTTACATATAATAGAGCTCTAAAATGTAAATGAAGATCAGAAGCATTATGCCTTATACTACAAATATTAAGGAAGTCAAGGTATTCTCATGTACTGCTTTCAGCAGACTCGTGACTGAGGAGTTTCATGCAGAATTGAAGCAATAGTTTCCTGTAACCTTATTGATTTTATTAACACAATGCAAGACTTCTTACACCCCTTGGGAATGGATCAGCACCATATACTTTATATTGCATATACATCATATTTAATATTATGTTGAAGGACATAAATTATGAACACTGCATTTCTTGCTGAAATAAGATACTGCTCCATTATGTGACAGAATGAGACATTATTTTACTAGCAAGTAATGAAGCAGCATTGATAGCAATTCAGGGTTGCTCCTCTTTCCATATTGTGATAGCTGGTGAACATCTCTGACTCCTTATGCAACACAGAAAAACACCGGTGTTCTACTGTGCTGAGCCTGGGCAATGCATGGCCAGGGCAGCAAATCCACACTTGGCAGAAATAGGAGCTGAAAGGACATGGCAAGATAAATGTATTCAGTAATTCATTATATAAAAGTATAAATAGGCCATCTTCACTCTGCTAGAATAAATTGCTTCAATTAATACTAGTCTTTGAAGGAGCAGTGACTGCAACATGCTGATGTTATTAGTGCAGCAACACAGGCAGTAAGAAAGATGTAGTACTAAATGAAGCAATCATGAGAGTGATGAAAACAATATGAACAAGAATCTTATCCTCTGATGGCTTCTTTATGAAGTGCAGGGAAGTATTACTCAGTCCCCAAATTTTTGTATTTCATTTCCCTGACATAATATCAAAATGTGGTGAAGAAGGTGTTGAAAATAAATTGGAGGTATTTTCTACTAGACTCTCACAGGCTTCTCTCTTGAAAAGCAGGCAGGAAACTTGCATCCCTGTCCATCTTCAGTTGTTCCACTTTTCAAGGCTTTAAGATACAAACTATGTGCTACAGTGTAGAAATGCTGCTGTTGAATCAGATAGCAGCATTGCTATAGCAAAAGATGTGTGTGCAGCACCACAATTCTTTTAAGGGTCAAATAAATTAGCTGTGAGTACCCAAGATATTGCTGAAACAGGCACTTCCCAGGGGCATTGTAAATTACCCTTTGATATGAACAACCAGGTCTCTAAGCATAAAATTAAAACTGATCAGTAACCACAAAAGTTAGACCAATCCAGGTATAAAGTCCTCAACAGATGTCACAAGTTACTGGCTAAGAAAACATTGCATTACCAGTGCATTACCTATTTGAAAGACAAACAAGACCCTCTTCTTTTTTCTGCACTTTAAAAGACAAAGTCATTGCCCAGTGAGATCCAACATGTCTTGGCCTCCAAGGATACTCTGAATGCTATGGCCAATGACTAAAAAATCAGGTAGCTCAGAGTAGCTGCTTGTAGAGAACCAATTCCCTTTACCACTACTCATGATGTGTAGGTAAAATAGAAACAAACCCATTTCACACAGAGAACAGATTGTTTTCAAAGCTTCCAAATGCTTTTTGGTGGCCAATTACTAGCTTTTGAGAGCAGAACTGTCCTTGCTATTTATGCAATAGTGAACTCAGCAGACTGTTTGTAAACAAAAAATAGTCATCATCGAAAAGCTGGATCTAACAACAAATACAAATTCATGTTGATTTCCTATAGGTTCTTGTCCTGCTCTATGGTTTGTAGTAACCAAATAACTCCCTGTTGTGCTCTTCTAAGAATTTTACTGGACGGCGGGGGGCGGAGAGCAAGAGAGGCTTGTGCAGCTGGACAGCTGTCAGGACCTATTTTTTCCAGTCCTTCTGTGTGAGAGCTCTGCACTTACGAATTAACTGGCATGCTACAACGGGCTAGGTCAAAATTGCTCTTTGTTTTGCAATTCCTTACTGCACTTCTTGGATATTATCTGAGCTGAATGCTTTTGATGTCTCACATTCAAGAAACCCATCCATATTTCTGCAGTTCTAACAACAGAACTTTCCCTAGCCTGGCCCCTGAGGCACAAACCACAATGTGATTTCACCAGCTGTGATTTTCACCATCTGAAGCTTGGCCAGCATGAATTCACCTTCTGATTCTGATTAAAGGCACTGAGTCATCTCAAAATGAAAGCAAATTTTAGCCCTTCATTGGTCCTTCTCCTCCTCTCCTTCCTGACTCTCTAGTGTCACCTACCAAGCCAGATCTCAATCCTGTATTGAAAACTGCTCTTGTCTCAAACTCCAGACACTTTTGAAAAGCTCCACAACATCAAGAGTAACTTTTTGTAGAAACTTATTTAAAAAGTAAGTATTGGTATTGTCTAATTACCTCATGATACTTTGGTGGCCTTGATATAACAAGGACAACGTTATAGAGAAATTTACATTTTAGTTCAAAAGGTATGGATTCATAAATGTAACTTATAAACCAAATTCAAAACTTTAACACAAAGAGCTCAAAGTCTTAGACGAAATGTTGATACTTAAAAGTGACAATTAAAAAACCCCAATAATATTTTCTCAGAATTGCTATTAAGACAATTTAATACTCTCTCTTGACATCAGTAACAACTCTAAGTGCCAAAGCTTCCCTGCTAAAGATTTTAAGTGAATTTTGACCAGCTCTGTTTATCAGAACTGGAATCTACATCCACATCTATGCAACACTGAAAATTCTTGTAATAAATTTAAAAGTCCCATTTTTACTGAACTTTCCCTTATTTTGATCTTTATAATATGACTTAATCATTATCCTTGTTTCTTACAGAAAGTGACACAAAATGGCTTCAACAATTTGCAGATATTGTTTTCCTCTAGTACAAAAGCCACTGAGTTAAAAAAAAAAAAAAACATAACTTGCTGTTTGGTAATGGATAATTGCCTCTCTGAGAAACAGAAGAACTGTATATAGTATTAAGGAAAACATGAATTTTCTTCTCTGTAATGATAGGCATTTAATGGTTTTAATTAACAACAAGCTATATTGAGGCAGCTTTCAAAAATATATTTATCCCTTGGGCTTTGTTACATACATAGAACAGGTTTTGTAAGGCAAATACAATCAGCTTGCTCACAAAGCCAATTAGGAGAGAATATACAAACACCAGATCCATAGATATTATAGTTTACATAAACTATGTACCAGTTGCTAAGTATTCACAAGTAATATAACAATACACTTAGCTAATCTTTGCACAGTCTTCATACAGAAACTGTGGTAAGCATGAAAACTATTTTTCCATGTTACTGCTTACAATCCTTTTGCTTACAACCTATTGCCCTGCTTCAAATCAACATTCAGGAGAATCTTTAGCTTTAAAAAAAATACTGGACAAACAGAACTTCTGAGCAATTTTGCACAGTGACAGACAGTGTGCATAGGGTATATAAAGAAAGATTACAGTAATAAATACTTTTCCTCAGCTCCACAAACTGTCACGTACCAGCAAAACTCCATCACTAGAAAGGATGTGGTAATTTCTGAAAAGTAGTCAAAGGCAAGAAATAGACGCAGGTGAGAAATACAGCTTGTACTATATGTAATGCTTTAAGGCTTTCCTTTCAGATTCCTTATTGCAGCTTTAAAAATAAACACCGATCTCCAGGAAGCTTTATTAGAGTGCCCTACATCATTTGTTTAGGAGGATTCAATAATTTAGTAGTTTTATGTAATTACTACAGAGCTAATTTAATATTGCACCTGATGCGTTGCTGTTTTCCAAGTCTTGAGAAAAGCTTCTAGAAAGGTCAAAGCTGATCAAATTAGAAAACAAGATATGATTTATGCATGGTCCAAACGTCTCAGTGGAGGGAGAGAAACACTTTGGACCCATGGAGAGCCACAGATAAGCAGCAGAACCTCTGCTGAGGGAAAGGCAGCTGCTCTCTTGCAATGACCCAGCGGTCAGACCTCATTTGAAGATCACCCTAGCTTAAAACATTACAAGATTTATTTCGACACTCTAAATGGCTCCTGGTCACTGCAGGGCAGGTGGTTTTTCAACAATGAACAGCAGAGCATTTGTAGGCAGAAATACAGGTAAAATGGGCAATGCCCTCAGAGAAATATGGATGCAGAAATATGGCAAAGAATTACCACAAACATATCTGAGGAGGAAAAAAACCACACACGTTACAGTCATTAAATCCCTTTCTTACTGCCTTAACCTGATATTCTTTCTGTTGCTATGGTGATTGTTATCCAGCCATTTATACATTTAAAGAAAAAATCAGTATTCCCTCTCATGAAATTCAAAGTGTGAGAAATATCTCCTTAACGCAATATAAAGACTATTTCCTCAGTGGACCCATCAGGCATTCATTTTCCTAAGGTCTTCTGAGTCCATTTAAACTTCTCTCCTCCACACATTGTGTGGCAATGAATTTCAAAATATAAGCAGGCAGTCTCTGAAAAAGTACTTCCTCTTATAGGTTGTAAGCTGCCTACCAGCTCATTTTATTAAGTACCATCTAGGTTTCCATTATGAGAAAAAAATGAATAATTGTTCCCATTTCATCTTTTAATCTCTTTATTTCCTAACCATCTAGACACACTCCCTCCTTTTGTCTGCTTACTGAGCCGAAAAATTGTGGCCTGTATGTCTGTTCATATAGAAGCAATCTGATATCTCTAGTCACCCTTTTTACTCTAGTTCTTCCATGTATTTTTTGAAGGGGGAAAAGAAATAAAAAATCACAAAAAACCCCAACCCAATCCAAATCATAGAGACTAGCCAAGAATCAGCCCATAGAAAATTGGAAAATTGACTTAGGAAAGCCAACTTTTGGGTGCATTATTAAGACTTTATTTTAAAATTATCTTGGAAGAGTTGCCTTAAAAATTTTCAACACTGCATTTCAGCATTAAAATGCAGAAACAGCTGAACAAGGAAAGTAGAAAACAAATGTCACCAATAGAAATTGAATATATTTAGATAATGTATACTTAGAAAATGGAAAATAAATTCTTACCTACTATACACACAGTAAGATGTAGAATTATTTAATGGTTCTTGGGACAAAAACACAGTTTCATTTATTAGAAATAAATGGTAACACCCTCCATTGTACTTGTTAGGAACTCTTCCTAAATCCCTTCTCTTGCCTAAGCAGAAGATGGCATATACAAAGTAGAAAGCTACAAGCCTGCAATAATCTCCCTCCTCTCACTAGGTCTACAGTAAAATAATTTGTTGGTAATAACTGCCTGCAACTTTTCATAAAGTTAAGGGGAATTTGTACCAATTGCGGAGCGTCCAGTATTTCTGTTTCCATAAAGTAAATCAGGCCTCTACAAGTGGTCCAGCCGATGTGGATTTTTTTGGAACTCACAGAATTGCCTTATAGATCCCAATATGTCTGAAGGCTACAGACTTTGCTCAGAAATCAAATTAATTAAAGGAAACAAAATTAACAGTGTGTTAATAATTGTGTGTTTGTCCACATCTCCACGGCAATATATTCCCAGCTGATTCGGAGCAGGCTTGGGACAAGCACTGATGGCTGAAAGGCCCTGCGATCTGCAGGCTGTCCATCAACTTAGTAGCTCGTGATACTTGAGTGAAAACTTGCCCATTACTGAACTCCCAGGGCCTGCATTAGAGACTGACAACGAGCTTCACTGCAGGCTTCAAACTGCAGCAGCTACAGGGAGGGATGAATGAACAGGCGACAAGTGCAATCATCACATCAGCCCAGGAGATGCTACTAAAATGCTGCTAATTAGCACCGCCAGGGTGACAGCTGAGAAACTGTGCACTGATGGACCTACAAAACTGACACAGTCAAGGATTGGGAAGAAACTCCAGTAGCTGAGGTCCTTCCAGAACTGGCAGCTCAGACCATAAAAACTACATCCGTTCATTGCCCAGAAGCAGAAGAAGGCCTCCTACACTGAGGGCTGTCAGTCTGGTACCAGCACAAGTACACACTCACTTTTAGAATTCCAGGAAGGGAAAAAGATTTGACTGTTTCTCATCCGAAACACACTGAAAAGCCCGGCTAGAAAGATGGTTTGGGTACCCAGGTCACAGACCCTGTATCCCAAGAGTGACAAGATGCAACTCTTCAAGAGGTCCTTCAAAAGGTAGATTAGAGACAGCTCCCCCAGCGGGTGACTTTTCTTTCACCCTGCGGAACTACACGGGCTAAATGTAAGATTGTAACTGAATTAGCTGAAATGTACTCCTGTAAAAATAAACCCCTTCCCACATTCCCCTAGGGCTGTCATAAAAATGGCATCTCTTCATCTCTCCTTTAGGAAACACACAGCTGTCATTAAATATATATATATGATACACATGATACATGTAGACAGATATATATGTGTATATGTATGCATAAAGAAGCTTGTGCAGTTATCCCTAGTAAGAATCTGGCTGAGTTCAAATTGCCTTTCAGTACGGAATGTCACAGTCACTATAGAGAGCTACAATTTAAAAAAAGCTTATAGAACCAAAAATATTTTTCTCAATACTCCCAACAGGTTTTCATAGTTTTTTAACCTAGTTACTTGTTCTTTTGGGATGCTTCTGTCTCCTTATGCCAAATCTCCTGGTCTTGAATTGGTACTGCATCAGTTAGGAGAAAGAATATCAGATCTCAAAAGCAGGAGCTGGCTGTTAATGTGAATAAATCTGATGTTAATGACTTTCATCAGGACTTTGGCCTGTGTTGGCCTGGCAACATTACAGAGGCTGATTGTGCACGTAGAAAATCAAAGATAACCAAGGCTTATTTGTATAATGGGCTGCATACCAATACGTCAGAAACTTTTGGTTACGGATTCTGACAAGACTAAGGGACCAGCAATCACATAAACAATGACAGCCACCAGCACATCACCCCCATCCTCCTAACAGCCCACCATATCAACACAGATGTCTTCACAGGCACGTTAAAGGTCACTTAGGGGAGGCTGGACAAAGTGCTGACACCACAGCTCACGCAAGGTTTCACGTTCAATATTCTTCAATAAAATAAACTGACACTCTTCCCATCTCTGGCAGATATAGCTTAGGATCTGATAATCATTTCAATGATGGTGTAAATTACTACAGCGGGCTTGCTATTAATGTGTTGCAGGCTGTCACGTTGTTAAACCAAATAAATGTAAGAAGACTAACACCAGACTCATATTTTGACCAGACTTCCTATGTAACAAAGCAGTTGCATATGAAAGAAATAAGGTGAAAAGGAAGACAGATTACACTGGCTTTCTTGCTCTTCACAGATTTTTCTATTTTTAACTTTTTCCATTGAAATGCAAAACTAAATTGAAGCCTGCTGTGAATACATGCAGGAACTTCAAGAGATCTGCACTCATTCTGTTTGTGCTGACCTGCGGTCCTAACCCTTTTTGTGGCTTTGTAATTAACACCTTGTGTTGCAACACAAACCAAAGGCATCTACCACTCACTGCCACCGTTTCTGCTTCATAATTCCTGACATCTATGCTCTAGATCTTGTTAGCTTTCTCCCAAGATACTTGCCCTAACATAACATGAGCATGAAACTTCTTCTCAGGCTTACTGCACACCGTGCCATTCCAGCTGTGGAACTGCTTCCCAAGCATTGGCACACATTTCATTTGTTTATCAATGACTTACACAACTTTTGTCATTCCCAAGAAAAGATACTGGCTAAGCATCTTAACACCACTCTAAATTTGGATGGTTCTGTTAAGGCTGTGATCCAGGTGACTCCCTAAGTTTAGGGAGTGCCTTAGGCTCCAGCCCGCCACCAGGGTGGAATTGGAAAACAGGAGCAGTGCTTAATTTTATAGATCAAGTGGCAATGATATTTCCATGACTAGTCCAAATCCAACATGAAGATGGATGGAAAAGAGAGGAGAGGAGACTGAAATGATGAAATAGGATTTCATGAGAGGATTATTATGATCATATGATCATCAGCATATGATATAATGATATGATATGTGCAGTTCCTGCAGATGAAATATCAGAATGAGGAACAGTTGTTCTTCCACTACTGTCACAATTTGATCACTCCTGGTTTCACCACTACAGTGATATTGGAATTGATTTAAGTACATTAATGCCACTGGAAGTCATAAAGGCTTTTGGCAGAATCTATGAAATGGGAAGAGCTCCTATGTTCCATTATGCTGATAATGTTGAAAAGCAAAGTGTGCCAGCCAGAACCCACCCCACACAACCCCAAACCTTTAATTAAGAAAGCCTGATATTAAGTCATACTCAATTACAACATCTGTAATTTGCCACTGTGCTCCCAGAGCTAGTCCATATGCTTGTGAGGCACCTTTTCAAACCCTCTTTTGGGCACACTGTGACTATCATACAATGCACTTGTATTATAATTAAATTTAGTATAATTACTTTACAGAGTGATCAGTGACAGTCTATTGTTCAGGAAGAATTAATCCTTTGAGCCTTCCAACATCATTTTAGTTCCTGGTTCTAAATGAGATTTCAAAGAATGTAATTTATAATAACCAAAATCCCAAATGCATACTTTAATATAGCCTTCCTTTGTTATAGCAGCTCACTAGTAAAATGCTTCTGAGTTACAACACTCCTGGTGTAATGATTTACCTACTCTGCACAGGACCATTCAAATGGGGAAGAAAACAAGCAGGAATGCTTAACTGATCACTTTGATGGCTTCTCTTTCTGCCTCCTCCCCAAAATATGGATGCTCTAGAACCCTTCGAGAACCAACTCCACTATCAAAATAGAATCCTTCCCCTAGGAGAATGCTTGCCTTTCCAGAAGCAGTGCAAGAAATCCTCTCATCTGAAACATCACACTAATTCGTGTATATATTTAAAGGTGTGATGATTAGACTTGAGAAAAGGCTGGAGCTGTTACCATAGGAGAAACCAGGAAGTTCGATTTCCTCCTGAAATGAGATGCTTTTCCACAGAGAGGAATCTAAGTTGGGCAGTGTCAAAACATTTTGTTTAGACATTTTTAATTCAAGTAAAATGTTTTGACAAAGTGGAATCCTTGGAAGAATCCTTTGCAGGTCTTATCCATTCCAGTATTGAAACCTATTTCCCTGTTTTGTTTTTACTGCAATTCTAGTTCTCAATTTCTTTCTATTATTTTCTCTCTATTTCTTTCTCTATTCTTTCTTTCAGTTGTTAAGCATATTGCATATCCTACTGAATAAATTCCTCCAGTTGCACTCCAGTCCCTCAGGACCACCATGCACAGGAAATATATGAGAGAACCCGGCCCACAATATAAGGCAGAAGATATTAAAACAGATCAATATTGCGATGTTTTATAATTATCTTGTCAAAATTAAAACCTTCAGGCCAGTTAAAAAGCACTAAATATGAATTTAATATCTTTTTACCAAAATAAATACTTTTCTTGTGCAACTTTAGCCACCAGAATATAATTTCAATGAGAAACTGCCAAACAGCTATCACTACAGCTGATTTCATTGATGTGATTTTTCTAAACACTATGTTAAAAAGCTCTCTTTCAGTCTACTTGACTAATTAAGCTTTCTCAGCTATCAAGGCTCAGTCCTTTTTACCATCAGCAAAGTTTGTTTGTGCAATCAAGGATGCTAGTCACAGATCTTCTGGAGGTGAGACTCCAAGAAAATGTCACTGCTGGGATGATCCGCACTCAATAATATTTGATGTCGAAACTGAATCAAAAGTCATGGCAGAACACATTTTGGGCAAAGTCTGAGAAAACCTGCGTATTTCACACTTGTAACAGATAGAACAAAAATTTGTTCAGAAAGCTGTCGGCCCAGGTTTTTCTAGTGGGGGGAGGCCACAAAGACAGCTCCTCTGTGAAGCTTCTCGAAGCCTTCACCATATCCAGCTCTGAGGTGATGGACATGCTGCTGGCCAAGGCTGGGCCAATTAGAGATGTTGGTTACGCCTCTGTGAAAAACATATTTAAGACGAAATCAAAACAATGGGTGCACGCACTTTTCCTTAGCCAGAGGAGGAGGAGTGGGTGAGAGTATGTGAGGGAAAACAACATGGAGAGACCAAGGTCAGTGGAGAAGGAGGGGGAGCTCCAGGCGCCGGAGCTCTGCAGCCTCTGCAGGCCGTGGTGAGGCCCATGGTGAAGCAGGGGGTGCCCCTGCAGCCCATGGGTGCCCACGGGAAATGCTGAGATCCACTCGCCCATGCTGAAGCGAGTGGATACCCTGAAAGTGGTCGTGGTCCAGAGGGAGTCCTAGTGGAGAAACAGGCCTTGACTTGCACCCTGAGACTGAACTGAGTGTCCCACATGGAGTGGGTGGGTGCCTCTGAGAGAGAGAGAGAGAGAGAGAGAGAGAGAAGCCCAGCAGAAGTCCGGTAAAGAGAAGAAGCCTTGCTCCCGAGATGGAAACGGCCCGGCTCAGAGGTCTGTACCCCGTGGAAGATGGACCCCACGCCGTAGCAGTTTTGGGGAAACTGCTTGCCTGTGTGGGGACCAGCGTCACTGCAGCAGTGTCAGACGGGCTGCTGACAGTGAGACCCATGGCTACGCAGAGGAAAAGAACCTCTCCCCGGGCAGGGGAAGAAGATCTGGGTGATGAACTGACCTAACCCTCCCCCCCATGCCTTGTTCCCTTGTGCAGCTGCTGGGAAGGAGGGAGGGGGTGAGCGGAGAAACGGTGGCCTTGAAGGGTTTATTTTACTTCTCATTTACTCCTCTGACTCTATTAGTAATAAATTAGATCACTTTGCAACCTAAGTTAGTCCTGTTTTGCCCATTCTAAGTGCGTCTTCTCCCGGGTTTCCTTATCTCAACTCATGAGCCCTGGGTGTGAGTGTGTTAATTTGGGGGTACCTGGCATTTGGCCGGGCTCAAACCATGACAAAAGCATATACATTCTTTTCTTATTGGCTGAAGTGACTTAGCAAAATAAAAGAGAAGCACTGGCAGTCATTCTGCTCATGCATTGTGTTGGCTGGTTTATGAATTACTTTGTGAACATCAACTGCAATGATGATGACATCAATTGCAACTACATCACCAGCAAGCGTGAGTAAAAGCTTTGCCGTCTCCAGATACCAGAGTAATCTGAATATAAGGCCATTGTATCTCTAATTTTAAAGAGACAAATCGAAGAGCTCTTATAATTGTCTTCCTGTCTGTCTTACTGCATGGAGCTATGCGGGGAAATATTTGTTGGAAAACATAAGAGGGAGGTATCAAATGCTGCGAGAAATAGAAGATTTTAGGTACTGGCACTGAGAACATGACTGCTCAGAGTTCAGCTCACCCTCTTCTCTTTGGTAAGGTGTAAGGCAGTGAAGAGAGGGACATAAGCAGCATCAGAGGAGGAAACAAAAGTGCCAGTGGTGAGTGGCTAGTGGCAACATCTGTGAGTCCTATCTGACTTTTTGCTGAACTTGAACAGTAGTATTATGGGGTTTATCAACCTCCCCTCCATAAAGATCTTGCCGCTGCTATCCAAACATCAGAAAAGTCTCTAATACACAAAAAATAAATGCAGAGAATGAAAAAATGTGGAACCTTCAGCTGGAACAAAAGCCATTAACTTTGCAGGTTAAATCTCAGTTGCAAATTATGTGCCTTCCTCCTGAAGGTTCTCTGTCAACTCTCCATGATAATTTTAAAGTTTTATATTAAAATATTCTTTCTGAATATTCTTCATAATCAAATCATTCACTGTGTAAAATTTCAACTATATTTTCACCTATGAAATAACACCAGAGGCATTCTTCTAAGACAGCACAGTTCACTAGAGTTGGGTCACATCCTAGAAGTGGGAATCAAGCATTCTTCATCAAGAGAATTGAGTTGTACGACAAGTTTCCCAGGTGAGGATTAAAATAAAATAAATGCATATTTTAAAAATCCCCAAACAAAAATCCCAGTAAACACACAAACAAAGTACACTGACAAACTTAATACTAATTTACTACAGAAACAACAATGGAAAATGACACAGCTTGTACAAGAAAAACAGATAGAAAAGAAAAGGCTGACCAGCTTAGCAGCCAAACAGCATCCTTTAGAAGAAGAGGAATGTTTGTTCCTCCCAGAACACCCTCTGGATGTCATAGCAAACTATTATTAGTTGTGTCTCTGATGAGAGATCTAATAAAGACATCATCAAGGTTCTTCCTTTCGCCATTATGCAGATACCATTAGGTCACAAACTTCAAATTACTTGGTAAAGATGCTGTATTTTAACATAAAAATGTGTCTATAGCAGAGTAAGCAGAACTCCAAAGTATAAAACTTCAAGCATTAACATCTGCAAGTATGCCTATGATTTGTATTAGACAATATCAGTTTACTACTGCAGAATAAACATTCAAAGGAAAACCACAGACACATCACAATTATACTACTTCTGTTCATTTTCTCCCTTTTTTTCTTAGAAATGAGAGATGTTAGAAGTTTCAAAAATGTCTAATTATGAACTATAACAGTAGCACTGCCATTACAATTTAATACATGGTACGATAAAAAAGTTCAGTAAATTCTCCCATGTTCGTAAACAAACAGTATTATCTTTTGATATCAAGAAATACTAATACACGGTAAAGAGACTTTTCAAGATAATTATATTGTAGATTGACACAGTCATCACATTCACTCCAGATTTTCTTTATGGGCTGGAATTCAAGCATTAACAGCCATCTGCCCTTGGAGACAAGCATGAGGCTCTCACTGGAGTCATCAAGAACTGGGGATGTTAACAATGGCAAAGTTTCAGTCCCAATTCAGCAAACAAATTCAACATTGTAACAGTTACTCTGAATTTTTAGGTTAGACTCAGTTTAAAGGCCTTGCTGAATCAGGACCTCTTCCTTGAAGTATTAAACATCATAACAAATAAATATCATTATTAGCCTTTCTCATAAGATGCCTAGATCATCCCTCCGGTGTTCAGAGAAACCTGACAGGAAAAAAACCCACAAAATAAACCTTGGTCTGGGTAATCTTATAAGCAATATAAAATCAAGTGGACAAAAAAAACCAACCTCCACTTTAAATTTGGTATGCTACTGCTTTCTATGCTTTCTGTGAGCATGACTGAGGTAAATGTGAACACAGGTGGCCTAAAATAATGCCAGATCAGAATTCTGGTCTTCAAACCCTCCACAGTCTTGAGTTTACCACAAAAGGTGTAAGACAGACAAATCCCACCACTCCATGATGTGGTAAAAGACCAGCTTTTCAGAGGGAACATAATGTGCTTAAGACAAATAATTTAGTAAACGCTGATATTTTCCTACTTAACCCTTTTTATTAGCATAAAGCCAAAGTAACATAAAATGTCATGAATATGAGCAGTTAACATAGCAGTCCTGTTACAATAATTACATTGCATTCACTGCATCCACATAACTGTACTCACCAGGTTTTTAGCAGGAACACAAATGGGTTTTGCAGTCTTTGTATGAATTTCGTGGTGCTGTGGAAATAAAACTAGCAATGCCTAAGCTAATTTAAAGCTAGGTTAGATATGGTTTGGTGAACTGTTATTACACAGCCTGCAGAGCGAATAGAAGCTATAATTCTACTGGGAATGCATTCCAGACAAGAGCCTTAATTGGCAAAATCTGATCAATATCCCTTGACTTGACTGCTCTTCCACGACTGCACTAAAACCGAGGTTCCAGCTCACTCTTTATCAGTAATATTTTTGCTAAGTACTCCTAGTGATTTTCTGTTTGTGTTAGCAGGAACATTTCAGGAACCGGCTCTTCAATTACTGCTACAATATTCTGGACATCCATGTCATAGATTACATTACCAAACTACCATAGTCAAATCCCTATGAAACTGGTATCTTAGAGATTAATTATCTTATTTACATCTTTCTTTTTTTGAAAGCTTTTTATTAGTCCCATTTGGTCATTCTTAAATTGCCACTAATACAAGTGAACAGCAAACCAATCTCTTTACACCTCCTACAGTAAAGGAGAAGCCTTAAATTGTTTTAATGTAATGAAAGTTGTCAACACGACATTCCATTTATAGGAAAAGGACAGTTTGGAACTATAGCGCAAAATAAAACTTCATTTAACTACAAAGAACTAGAGACTTTTACAAAGCTTTCTATAAGAAAAGAAAAAGAATGTTTACAAAAATTATCCTAAATGTAATGTTTACTCAGCGCAGCAAGACATGCCGTAGGCTTACAGGAAAGTAAGACTATTAGTGGTCTTCTTTCTTTTCTCTTCTACACTGGTCTCCTCAATTCATTAAAAGATGTTGAATATAGAAAAAGCATCCAAACATCTGACAGTGTTACCCACTACAGCAGCAGAAATATGACAAGGTTAATCATCTGGTTTAAAGGAGCCTGACTTCCCTTTGCAGGAGATTGCTGTTATCAGTTTTCTTGTGGAAGAACAGTCAATAATGTCTTCTAATCTCTAATAACAGACATGGGACAAACATTCTATAACAACCTAAATAAATAAGACAAACTTTAATTTTAGATCTGTCTATCACAGGGCTATTCCAGTAATTATTACAGCTATGCTTGGCATGTTCTTTTTTTCTTTTCCAGGTTAATTTTTTTTAGATACTGCCTCAATTAACTATCATTATGGTTACAAACAATGAGATGTAATTATATTTTGAGACGAAAACACAATTATTCACCACCTATCCTCTGTTTTCTAACTTTAATTTTTTCCAACTCTGTTCTCCTCTTTTCAGCCACTTCTGTATCTTTCTCCACACTGCTCTCTCCTTATTCCCCAGGTCAATTTATGGGGACCTTGTTCTCACCCACCAGGAGGGGCTGGTGGGGAATGTGAAGCTCCAGGGCAGCCTTGGCTGGAGTTACCGTGAAATGGTGGAGTTCAATACCCTTGGGGCAGACTTTAATAAGGCACTACCCTGGACTCCAGGGGAGCAGACTTTGGCCTTATCAGGGATCTGCTTGGTAAAGGGCCATAGGATAAGGCCCTGGAGGGAAGAGGGACCCAGGAAAGCTGATCAATATTCCATGATCACCTCCTCCAAGCTCAGGAGTGATGCATCCAAAGAGTAAGACAGGCAAAACCACCAGCAGGCCTGCACAGATGAACAAGGAGTTCCTGGGCAAACTCAAATACCAAAAGGAAGCCCACAGAGGGGCTGAAGCAAAGACAGGAAGCCTGGGAGGGGATACAGAGAAATTGTCTGAACAGCCAGGATCAGGTTAGGAAAGGTAAAGCCCTGTCAGAATTAAGTCTCATCAGGGACATCAACTTCTGTTGTACTGCTGTAGTCAAATAAGTTGTTTACCTTCTGAACAGTCACATATAAATTGTATATCACCACCTGACCTCTCTAGGTATTACAAAGATATTCAGGGAGACATAACAGAAAAATAACTGTGGCTCAAAATACATAAAACAACCAAATTTTTCTAAGAGGATATAAAACACCACCAAAGTTATGCACCAGCTTTTCACTTCCTGCATTTTGATACTAAATATGTATTCAGCAAAATGAAATTAAGATACATAGATCAAGTCTGAGAGAAGTCAGCAAGCCCATATTTTGTTTCCACAATTTATGTACAGATATTAGGCACTGTCACTACTGTGTTTCAGATTGTCCTGTCACAATGAAAAGGAAAAAAGTTAACCGAATAGATACCAAAATTCTGAATTAAAAACAAAAATTGTAAACAACATTTCTACCAAAACCAAGTTCCAAATGTTTCCAGTCTCCCACTACTACAAAGAATACCTATTTTTGAAACAAAGTTTGTTATTTAGTAAGGTGAAAATTATCAGATAAATAAATACATTTAGATATTACAGAATATTTCCCTGTACTCCTAGGTTTGAACCTGATTCCGAGCTGAAAAATAGGAATCCCAAACAAGGTAAATCAGAGGCAGCTGAAACCCAGTACAGTTGGTTTCTTCCCCATGATGGAAACCAACTGTGACAGGCAGTTCCATTGCCAGATTTTGGAGGTGTTAAAGTTGATCTTAAGACCAGAAGAGGTCACTATGATGACTCCACTTTGGATTCCTGCACCACAAGGATTGATGACAAACACGTAGGCCAGTAGTCCCTATTAAAATAACAGCACATCTCTGAGACATCTAACTTTGACCTGATGAATGAACAGTAAATGTCATGTCTGTAAATAGGCCATCCTACCATTTATTATCTTCATGTAGATGAACTGAAGAGGAAACTCATGCACTTTGCTCCACTTTAAAAATAGAGAAAAAGACACACACACAAATTTGGAAGTGCCACTGTTCTGCAGTCTGTCCAATATGAATTCTAGAATACAGAATAACTATAATGGCTGTGGTGTTGATAACATTGATCAGGCTACACTGAGCATTAATAAAACACTGCATTTACTGGTTATGAAACTGACCCCGTGAAATCTTTTCACTGCCATTAAAGTAAAAGGTGACAAGAGAACAGCAGTGAAAGAACACAGATCCTTTGATTTTAACCACAAATCTTCCAGCAGCACATATGGCAGCTATTGTTGTGTAATGAAAGAAATGCTCTCATTAATAATTTCACTCTTTTCATCTTCAACCTACTAATTTTCAACATGTTTCATAAGAATTTATTTCTCCTTTATTACAGTTCTTAATTCAACCTGAAGTTAGTATCTTGTTTCAAAGATGTTGGATCATTCTACCTCATACTGGCAGAAAGCTTTTAAACAATCATCAGTTCAGTATTACATCTACTGTGCTATTAGCATGGCAAAATCTTACTGTTCCAGAATATTTCCTCTGGGTCATAATTATAATAAGAATAGATTCCTGAGGGCATAATCTAACAAAGCACTGAAGTTGAAAGATTGTTTAAAATCTTATTGAGGTAGATGTCTACTATTTTATTTGAAAAAACAACATCAGAGGTTTATAACACATCTGAAAGTTTTAATGTTTTTAATTTTTTCTTGTCTTGAAGAAAAAAGAACCACATGTGGTTGAGAGTTTCATCAGTTGGCATAATCACTGTAGTATAGAGATTTTCATCCTAAAGGGCCCTTCATCTTTTTGCACACGTATTCAGTAATTTTTGCAGTGAAAAGTAACAACTGCTTCACAAAGTCAACAGTTTGAGACATGACAGGTAAATAATTTCAAAGTACACAACAGCTGGAGAAGGGGAAAGTCAAGGGAGTTTTCAGGAGAATGGGAACAAGCAGCTTATATTTATCTCAATAGAAGTCAATTTGCATCACATATTAACTAATAGACCCGAGAATCTGCTTCAAACTCAGAGAAACAACACAACTGAGAATAAACTTCAAGAAGAAACTAGCTAGTCACAAGTGGGCTAATTTGCACTGTAGTACAACAAGCAAGAGAGTTAAACAAGAGGTTATGGCCAATATTAGACATGTAAAGGAAACATGAGCTAGGCTGGGAAAGGGACGGAGCTGGATTGTGATCAGATCCCCAACAATTTGCACTTCATTCACTGGAGTTTGGTCAGCTTAAAGGCACAATTAATTTTCACAGGAAACCAGGAAACTGCTCTTCTCAGATGTCCTTTCTCCCCCACCCCACGTTCTCCTGATATAGCCCTTAAAACAAGCATAAAAAACCAACACTACTGATGCAGTTAGAAGAACTTCGGTAAATAAGGTGGTTCCTATACACTTGTATCCTGGTCCCCTATATTTTATTAATCATTTTGATTATATAAGTGGATCTCTTACAACTCCAGATAGTCTATGACTCAATGTAAATCAGTGTCTTCCTAACACGTCTATTAAGAGAATTAGAAATAATCTAGCTGGGAGATGTTCAGGTAGAGTACATCTTCCAACACTGCAAATAAACAGGTTTGGGTTCTTTTAAGCAGATTACTACAAAACAGTAAGAGACATCATTCATAAAAAATTATTACGTGACACAGAGTGAAACAATGCTGCATTTGGAGGCAGAAGGAATTTAAAAATCTATTCAAAACTCATTTCCAAGGCAGCTTCACTTCTTACTAAGGAAAAAATAAAGATCTGGAGATGTACAAAGGTCTTCATATGAAGGTAACTTTAGGGAGATCATATTTCTATGAAGACAAAAGGCAGCAGAAGGAAGAAAGACATCAAAATCCAGCTAGTCTGAATTCAGTATTTTAGCCTTTACAAAAGGAAAATTAAAAGGAAAAAAATGTTTGTGCATTTTCTCTCAGATAATTAAAAGAAATGCCAAGTGAGAATAAGTTTTAATAAAGGAGACTTTATAAATTAGAATCAGAGACACATTCATGAATAGAAAATACCTGATTTTAATAAATTCTCAGGTATATATATGCCTGGTATTGATGCACAGCCAATCAAAGGTGTTTAGAAAGGCTGCAAAGAGAAGCAACAGGCAGAGAAAAGCAAGATAAAGGACTGCTGTATGTGTTGTGTGTTTATCTAGATGACCTTACACGTGCTGCCCTGCTGAAAACAGAACCCCCCTTTGCACTGGTTGTACTTGCTGCCTGCCAGTTACAGTGGAAGGAATTATTGCTTGTTATTGTTGAAACCGAGGTAACATTTAGTTAGGTTTTGACATAAAAGCCTTATCTTTACACGAAGGAAGCTAATGTATGTATGTATTCACATACCAAAAAAAAAAAAAAAACCAAAAAAAAAAAAACAAAACAAAAAAAAAAACAAACCATTCCCTATATGGAATTAGTTCCTGAAACTGAAAATCACAGAGATGAAACTGATGGCCAAAACATTTCTTAGTTTTCTGAAAATGAAGAAAAAAGTTGACCTAGAAGATGAATTATCTCTTAAGTCTATGAAAAAAATCTATTATTTTAAAAAATGGTATCTGATTTAAATAAGAAATATTTGCACATATGCTAAGCTTAGCCGGCATTTTCTTTATATCCAAATTTGCTCTATTGTCCTTTCTAAACTGTTACCAGACAACCTGTTACCATTTTTTTCTCGGCATTCTCCAAAAATATCTATCAAATCCTCATCAGCTGATAAGTGATACAGGATTTCCTGTCCTGGAGGAAACTGAAGCATCCCAAATGTGCCCATCTTTACAATGTTTTCCAGCATGTCTGCCCATCCCCTGAGCAGATGTGAGGCTGCTCTCCCTGGCCAGTCCAGGAGTTCCCCAGGTGTGTTACCCTGATGGGAGCTCACATCCTCTGCTGAGTGGAAGGGCAAGAGCTGAGCCCTGGCTGTGCTCCAGCCCAGAGAACCGGGAGGGACATTGCAGGACTGTCTGCAAAATATTGTGCAGAGGTAATGCAGTAAAGCTCTTCCTCACGGCAATATTAAGTTCCAGTGTACAGTTTCGAAAGCATAGCTGTATTTCTAGCTTATAATCAGCTAAAGGAAGCACTGATATTGTCTGTCATGTTTATTGATGACTATTATCCATAAATTCTTTCTGGTTTTCTCATATCCCTGAATTTCCACTGGGCATGTCTTGTTTCTCAACATTGTGTTTTTGACAGCACCAAAGTAAAATAATGAATCTTACTGCTGTGCTTTTTCCATCTTTAAACGTGTCCATATAAAGCCTTCAAAATGCTCCCAGAAGAATTGCTTTTTGTTGATTTGTACTTTTTTTAAGCAAATGACAAGAAAATCAAATTCTAATATGCCCCAGAGAAAATTACGAGACAGTGAAATCTATAGATGCAGTAGACATGCATCAGAGTTTGCATGTTTTATAGTGTTTCCCAACATTTAAAGGTTCAGCATGTTTATGCAAATACTAACAGCAACCAAAACAGGGAGACCATTTGGATTTACAATTGAGCACACTGTGACATAAAAAAGTCTGAGATGGCCAAGACAAGACATCCTTCAGTACAAATACATCAGGAAGGCTATACAACTAGTCCTGAAGTGGATTTCAGCAGAGATGGTGTCAATCAAACCAGTATTTAAATCAGACTTTGTCGGCTTGCTTAAGTTGCAGGCCAGCTGGAGGTCCCTTCCTCATGAATCACTGCATCCCCAGGTTTCTGGGATTGCTCAGATTAGCTGCCTGTGCTCCTGGTGCACTCCCCACAGAGCCCTGTGCTGCTGCCCGGCTCTGGGGACAGACACTGACCTCTGTGGTGACAGTGACGGGACCCAAGGGAATGACCTGAAGTTGTGCCAGGGAGGTGGAGGTTGGATATTAGGAAAAGGTTCTTCAGCCAGACAGAAGTCATGGCACCAAGAAGTGTTGGGACAATGCTCTCAGGCCCGTGGTGCAATCTTGGGGCTGTGCAGGGCCAGAGGTTGGACTTCATGATGCTTGTAGGTCCTTTCCAACTCAGCTTATCCTATGATTCTGTGATTTTGAGATGCCTCCAGAAAAGTAAAGAAATTCTGGAACAAAGGTAGATTAAACTAACAGACATCCCAATGGCAAGGGGCAGGATCACGGCTGCACACAAACACAAATGGGCTTTGGATTTAAGGTGTGTTAACTTCTAATGGAGGAGGAGGAAAAATGTAAAAAATCCCTTCCTTTGCTCATTGATCTGGAGCAGCATTAATCCATATGCCGTCTTTCCAATCTGGACCGTGCAATACCTACTTGAAGAAAGCCAGAGCTAGAGAAGAGAGATATTCTAGAGTGGTGTTTCAAAATCAGAACTGAAACAGCTCACTTCAACTAGAAAGTCTGGCTCTACAGAGCCTTGCTGCTAGTCTGATCCTAAACTTCTGAGTCTTGGAAATACCCACAGTTATTATGAATTCAGAATAGACGGCATTTCTGAAATAATTAAAGCCAGAGAGGCAGTATGTACACTGATGAACCTGTTTTATACCACCTATATCTAGAAAGTTAATTCAGCTACAGGAAAGGATATTTAATCTTTGCTGCAGCCTGACTAACAGCCATGGAGCAATGAAGATTATTCATGTGGGCAGGCTGAATTGGGAGACATGGGAGGGAAGGAAGCTGAAGAGATCCTTGCTGCTCCAATTCTTCTCATCCTTCCAGGAGATCCTGCTGACTCTATGTCTTTACCAA